>MVAI01000194.1:0-37382 GCA_014825565.1 Phaffia tasmanica | reverse complement strand
CCATATATATAGGATAACATTCTATCAGTTGATGATTCAGCTATCTGTCCATTGGGCTCAAAACTCGCGAATACATACAGCAGGTATCAGAAGGGCACTGTGAATTAGTAGGGGAAGACAAAAAAGTCAACATGGTTATGAACATCAGTGCGCATATAGAGAAAACCGACAAACAAAAAAGGATCTATCGGACTTACGACCCAATCTCCAGATCGCCATTGCTGATGGTTCATGAAAAAGAAGTTAGGATCCGGGTGATGGGTACGGAAATATAAGAAAAAGGAAAAAGAAAAAAAAAGGACATCGCACTCACGACTGCACCAGAGGGAGGAGATGAGGAGGAGGAGAAACCGTCTGATGGACCTTCTGGCCAAATTGAGTCCGTCTGGTCAGGAGACAAACGAAGGAGATCTGGAGTCTCCCAAGGTGAACGAGGTGTGAACGGAGGAGCACCTCTATTGACGAATGGATAGTTTAGAAACGATGAGCCGGACGAGATTGAGGATGAGAGTGAGGGAGTTCTTTCGAATGAGCCTGACGGAGCGAGGTCTGGCAGCATATGCTTCGGTGGGGATGGTATAATGGGCTTTGGCGGGCATGACAAGATGGGTGAAGTGAGGTTGGTCTGCTGGAGTAACAGAAACGAGGAAGGTGAGCGGTGAAACTCTCGGTAGTGACGGCGCCGTTGACATCAATGACAAACGAGTTGCTCACACAGTCTCGATAGTCACCTCGAGCGGGCATCCTGACTAGTTTTTCGAACGGTTGAAGATCCAACTCCAACGCGGGCATAACGGAGACCCGACAGTCAAAGGCAACCGTTTGATTGAACCGAAGGACGTTCCGGGCCTAAGGAGGGAGAATGATGCAACAGAGGATGAGCGAGAAAGAAAAAGAAAGAAAAAAGAAAAAGAAAAAACAGAACGGATAGCGCAACACCGGTATCACCAAACGTGACTGACCTGTTGATGATTCTCAAAGACGACCCACCAACTCCTCAACAGATCACCCGTCGTCGGTCTTTCTCCCCAGACCTGAATGACGCGAGAGTTATGCTGAGAGATCCAGTCTACGAGTGCCTCTCTGCTGATGAATTTTTCGCCCGAGCTATTGAACGTGCCGGAGACCGAGGCTGGCGGAAGGCCCGAGACATGAACGACCCTTGAGTGAGACGTTAGAAAGCTGTCAACATCTCCTCGGATGGCTGCTGGTTGATTGTGCGTGGGTGTATGCGCTTGCTTCCGGTCAAAATGGTTAGTCAACGGAGGGTAAGCGAGCATGTGGCGGGTGAGTATGACTGTAGACAAGAGATGAACGAATGAATAGTAAGAGAACGAGAAGATCAAGGACAGGAAGAAGAACAAGAACAAGAATAAGAGGAAGGAGGAAGATTAGGCAAGGGAAAGAAGGAGAAAAGAAAGAAAGAACAAGATGCCCAGATGGATGAGATTCATCTTTATGATGAACGAGGGATACTGACAGGAAACGAGACCAGCACCTTGGCGGGCGATGAGCGGAGGAGCGGAGGAGCGGAGGCGGAGAGAGAGAGGGACGCAAACGGGGAAAGAGGCAAAGAGGGATGATGTGATAGGAACAAGGAACAAGGAACAGAGAGAAAAAAAAAGAGAGAAAGAGAGAGAGGAAAGGAAGAAAGAGAACATTCAGGGACAGGCACATACATACACACGCACACACACACACACATTCACACACACATTCACACACACATTCGTGCCTTCACGCCTTCAGGCACGAGATTGTCCGTCCATTCAGGTCGAAGAGCGCGAGATCGTACACGGGCGGCCAGACCGGCAGCAAACCCCACATACACACACATACACACACACAGTTGAACGCTCGGTCTTCCCTACCCCGCTCTTGCACATCTCTAGGTCCGTTAATGGAAGTAATAAAAAAGGCCGAAGAAAATCCAAGGCCGATCCGATCAAGAGGGAGAAAAGGACGAGAAGAGAGGAAGAGGGCGAGAGAAAGTCAGTCTATTGAATGCAAGCCAGAAAGGCCCGGGCTGGTTGAAAGATAGAACCGAATCGAATCGAATCGAGTCGATCAGAATAGAATAGAATAACACAGAACATGGAATACACGAAAGGAAGAAAAAGAAAGAAAGAAAGAAAAAAAGAACGAGATTCCGACTGAACAGAGTTCTGCAGGAAACGGAGCTACCCGTCGAATAAAGAGTAAAATGATTTATCGGTGCAAGGAAGAAAGGAGGGTAAGTGCCCCTTGAACGCCACTTCCATCTATTTGGTCCATCACATTGCGTATCGAATGCAAGTGTTAATTTGGCCCATCCTTTTTTTTTTCCTCCTTTTTTTTTCCCTCTCTCGAATCCCGCTAGGGGAACCCGGCCGGCCGAGTGTTTGAATTGTGTAAGTTCTGTCTTTGTCCCTATCGATCTCTTCTGTGATCATCCGGACGCATGAGAGAGAGAGAGGATCCTGGGAAGGATCAAGGCGGGCGTAGCCAAAGAAAAGAAAAGAAAAAGAAAAAGAACGAGAGATAAACAAACAGATAAGAAAAAAAAGTTAAATAGGTAAATAAATAAGCAAATAGATAGATAGGCAGGCGAATAGATATATAGACAGATGGATAGATAGACGGATGAATAGACAGATAGATGGATAAAAAAGAAATTCAAATAAGCAATTAAAAAATAGATTGATACATACATACATAGATAAACATATTTAAAGATTACCTGAACCGCCACTCGATCATCGATCCCACCCACGAGCCTCGTTCCTGCCTATGTGCCTATGAAAGCAAGCCACGTTCATACACGAGACTCTTCAGTGATCGGCGATCTTCCATGTGTTTCTTGAAGTCTCTGCCTTTTGTCTTGATTGTATATATTATATCTTTCGCCTTTGTTTGCATTGGAGAGATTCATTAGAACGTGATATGAAGAGTACACTCAGATGCTACCTCGTTTTGGCTGTCCTCTTCGCTTTCGCCTTCATGCGTCGAGAAAATACAGAGATGGAAAGATAGAGTAACATCGGAAGAATTAGGAAGAAGGAAAAAGGAAAGAAAAAGAAAAAAAAAAGAAAAAAGAAGAAAAAAAATCGAGAGAGAAAGGATAAACAATGATAGCAAAAAAGTTGGTTCCGTAATGATCATATACTCTCTTCTACTGTTTCATCTCCTTCTAAACCATGGACCCGATCGATTGCAACCATCATGATCATCCTCGTATGTTTCATCGAATCTGGATCGTTCCGTCTTGCTTTTTCGTCGTCGGTTTAGTGTCTTTTTTTGTATTTGTTTATGCATCATGTTATATGTGTGTTGTTTCATATCTCTTTTTCTAGTTTGACTTCCGATGTCCTTTCCCATTTACTCTACCCACCGGCGCTCATATCCTTGATCTTTCTATTCTCATCTCGTTTCATCTTTTTTGAACAATGCTTTCCATTGTCATCGACTTATTTCCCGTCCTCTCATGTCCTCGTCTCGATCTCAAACAACTCAAACTCTAAATCCAAAGTTTTCTACACGATTTCACATCTTGAGAAACTCATTATTCAAATGATTCTTTTCCTCCAAACGGGGTTTCTTTTTTTCTTTTCTTTCTTCAAATGGATGGATAAAGAGAAAATAGAAGGGGAGGTGTAGGTCTTTTTTTTTTTGCGAGGGAAAAAGAGAGAAAGACGTTCGAAACCGTGACCTTTGTTACAGACAAGTTAAAGTTGAAAGAAAAGTCAAACGAGGAAGGAAAGTAGTAGTAAAAGATGAAGATGAAGATGAAGATGAAGAAAGCACATGATGGGTCAGAGGAATGAAGGAAGGAGAGAAAAGAAGAAAGATTCAATTGAAGTAGAAAACAGTAGAGATTGAGCAAGAAACGAAGAAAAGATGATATTTCGAACAAATCCAGATATAAAGACGAAAATCAGAGAACACAGAGAAAACAAGAAAGAAGAAAAGAAAAGAAAAGAGAAGAGTCGAGTAGAGGGTGTTTTTTTTTTGTTCTTTCCCCAAAGAAAAGGCATTGTTTCTTCTTCTCTCATCCTGTTCGGAGCTCTTTTTACCCCTTACTGCCAGTACTGTCGCTGGGAATAGTACCCGTTGTACTCCTGCTGCTGCTGACCCTGGTAAGCATTAGGCGGCAAGCCCTGTCCGACCTGAGCGCCTACTCCACCAACGACGCTCTGCCCAGGGTACCCACCAACAGCCCCGCCTCGAGCACCGGCCGAACCGGAGATGTTTCCTCCGTAAGAAGAGTAAGAGTTTGGTTGATGGATTCCACTACCTCGGCTTCCACCCTGGATGGCTCCACCTTGAACAGAACCCTGCTGGGGTTGCTGCTGTTGCTGTTGACCACCCTGTCCGGCCTGCTGCTGTTGACCTTGCTGTCCAGCCTGTTGCTGAGGAGCTTGAGCCTGGCCCTGGGATTGTGTCTGGCCGGGCTGCTGTCCTGGTCCAGCACCACCACTTGCAGTCTGGGAAGCCTGCTTCTCCTGAGCCTGCTGGTAACTCTTGTAGGTAGTCTCCGGAGAAGACTGACCCGGCCGAGAGCTGTTCACTCCGGCAGACTGGACAGAAGCTACTTGAGGGGCGGGCGAACCACCAAGGAAGGAGTGGATCCCTCCGTACTGGGAGGACAGCCCACCCTGGCCGAGGCTCGAGCTAGTGTATCCACCGAGTGAAGATGGCTGCTGCTGATCTTCATACGAAGACGAAAAGTGTCCGTAAGGACCGCTGCTGGGCGCCTGGCTAGGAGGCTTCACACCGGACGCGCTCCCAGTAGGAGCCGGTGCAGGAGGCTGTTGAGGATACGGCCGAGCCCACTGCTGCTGTTGGGCCCAAGCGGGGGTCTGACCGTAGTAACCGTAGGCTGTGGTTTTTTTTTTAAACGTAGAAAAAAAAAAGAAGTAAATTAGCCAGCCACGAATGATACACAAAAGAAATGGATCAGCTCAAGGACCCACGATTGTTGTTAGCCCAGTAAGGGTTGTAAGGAGGCATGTTGTTGTAGTATCCACCGGCAGAAGCAGCAGCTTGGTGCTGGTTGTGCAAAGGCGGCTGGCTAGTCTGAGATGCGATCTGAGCACCCTGAGATTGAGCGGAAGCCGCCTTGGTGGACTCGGCCTCAACTCGTTGAGGAGTAAACGTAGAGTATGGGTCGTAGAAGCTTCGATCCATCGCTCCGTAAGAATCAGGGTAACCCTGGTAGCCTCCGAGTCCACTTCCGGCGCCCATTCCGAACGGACTGGCTCCGTACTGCTGGGAGTGATCCTGAGACTGCTGGCTCAATGCGGGCGGGGCACCCAACTGCTGCTGCTGTTGCGATAGCGATCCGGTCTGGGAGTGCTGCTGCTGGCTGTTGTAGTAAGGTGAAGGCGTCAAGGTATCCTGCCTGTAGAAGTTTTGGTTTGTCAGTCCACCAGGAGGAGCATGCGAGTAGGACGACTGCTGGTCGAGTGCTTGCTGGTGCTGCTGTTGGTGCTGCTGGTGCTGTCCGTACTGCTGAGCTTGGAGTTGAGGCGAGGGAACAACGGGGGTAACGGCAGCAGCAGTGGTGATAGGCGTATGTGTAGGCTGCTGGAAGAAGTTCATGCTAGAGTTCGTCTGCGAGTATTGGTGGGGAGTAGTGATCGGCTGTTGAGGCTGAATAGGCTCAATCGTTTGGGGAGCATGTTGCTGGACAGGCTCTGGGACTGGTGCGGCAACAGGGGCAGGGATAGGCTCGGGCTGAGCGACAGGAGCGGGCGTAGGCTCAGCAACAAAGGTAGGCTCGGGTCGACTGTATTTGAGTAACCAGACAGGGGTACATGATGTTAGTACTGTATCGGATATCGACTCGGCTTGATTAGAAAGAGAAAAGAGAAGAAAACAAGACTCACGACTCCTCACTGTAGAGCTCACCGTCACCGCCTAGGCTCAAGCTACCAAACTGCATGCCGACTCCTCCGAAACCACTGGTAGCCTTACCAGGCATCACAACGGCTTCGTCTCCAAACTGTCGAAGTTTAGAGTTATTTCGGTTTGCCGCTCGGGAAGCGGGCGCTGGAGAAGCGGCGGCAGGAGTGGCCGTCTTGGAGACTTCAGAAGGGGTAGGCAAAGGCTCAAATCCAGGAGGAGGGTTGGAGAAAGTCTGAGTAGAAGCAGGCGCGGCCTCAGGAGCAAGCTCGGCAGCAGGAGCAGGAGCAGGAGCAGGAGCAGACACCTCGGCGTCCTCAACAGCAGCACCGGTTCCAGCCGGGGGGCTTAAGTTGTCGACTTCGGGCAGAGGAGCGTCAACCACATCGGTCTCTTCCTTAGTTTCTTCGGGTGAAGCCTCCTCGACAATTTCATCGTTGGAAGTGGCAGCAGGCCAGGCGTCATCACCAGAGACCGCTGGAGTAGATTCCTCCGGCTCGTCCTCAACCGGGGAGATAGCAGTTGATGACTCTTGGATAGGCGTAGATGTAACTTCTTCGGCAGCAGGAGTGGACTGAACAGGAGCAGGGGCAGAAACAGGAGCTGGAGCAGGCGCAGGAGGAGTCGGCTTGGGCTTTTCCTGTGGCCTAAAGTTCAGGTTGATCGCGTTTTCTGGTTAGCTCCAACAACTAAGGCATACATATATCTTTTGTTTGGAGGATACTTACTTTGCGATCTGAGCCCATGACATCTTTGTTCCCTTCGGAATTGTCCTTCCAACCACTCCTTTACCCTTGGCGGCCGCTGTAGGTCCAGCAGGCTCGTCTTCCTTCTTCTCGCTCTCTTCCGGCTTGGGACTCTCTTCGTGAGTTGCTTCCTTGACAGTCTCGCTCAAAGCGGCCCTATCAGCCTCTGCCGTTGCATCTTCCTTCGCCGGAGCTTCACTCTTCACAGGAGCGGCCGGAGCAGGAGCCACCGGAGTAGGCTTTGGCTTGGCCCACACACCCTGTAGCTGAGGAGCAACTACGGCCGGAGCAGCCGGGGTTTCCTCAACAGGAGCACTAGGAGCAGCAGTTGATGTTCCGTTAGGGGTCGAAGGAGCTGGTCGGGTCGAGTTTGTGTATCCTCCTCGCCCAGCTCCACCTCGGAAGGCCCCTCGTCCGGCAAAGCCACCCCGGCTAGCCTGAGCAAATCCGGCTGAGGACAACCAAGTGATAGAAAAAGGAAAGATAATAAAAGGTAAGTAAAGGAGGAAGAAAGGCTGAGGGTTGCATTGAGCGGATACAGAAAGTATCAGAGAAGACTGACCACCACCTCGAGCTCCACCTCGACCGCCTCGGAAACCACCTCGGAAACCACCCTCAAAGCCGCCTCGGCTGGAAGAGGCGGACTGGTCCGGCTTATGACCGGTGTTGGATGAGGATCCAGTAGATGAAGCGGTGGGTGTTGCCTTCTTGTTGGTCTTTCGAGATGTGGCAGTGGTAAACTGAGAAGCTTGTCCTAGAGGCAGCAGAGCAAGTAAGAAGATTATCAAAGAGTAGGATCAGCAAGAATGCAAAGAAGCAGTGAATCTCTACACCGAAAAAATCCAAGGAATATGAGGAGCAAAAGAGAAACGTAGAAGAAGGAAACTAAGGAAATGGAAAAGGAACAAGCGAGGAAAAAAGGAAAAAGAAAAAAAGACGAGACAAAAAGAATAAAATCTGAAACATAAAAAGAATGAGACGAAAAGAACATACCTTCAGAAATCTTTCCCACGGCAGTCTCTAAGCTTCCTTTGGACTCTTCAAGCACGAGCAATAGATCGTCATCTGCCCAATCAGGAAAGATGGCCTTGAGAGTCGAGAGATGTTCAGACTGAAGACGGGATGGCATGGTGTTTTGGATAGGTGGAGATGGAGAAAAACCAAGAAAGAAGAGAAAAACAGACAAAGACGATAGCTATAGGAAAATAATTAGACCTATTTAACAATGCCCTGGGGTGTATGCGTTTGGGTGATCTAGATGTGGGCAAGACAAAAGAACGAGAAGGACGATGTTGTAGACGAAAGATGAGAGTTTGAGGAAAAAACGAAGAGCGCAAAGATGATGGGGAAAGGCGCTGTCAGAGGTCTGTAACCAGATGCTAAATGGTGGTTACGGTCGGATTACATAAGATCGCTCACCCAAGGTCTGCTCGTGCGCTCCGTTCGCTGGTAGTAAGACTAAAGATGGCCTGGTGGTATATAGAGTATAGTAGAGATGAGTAGAGGCGAGTAGAGGCGAGTAGAGGCGAGTATGGTCTAAGTGTAGTATAACGGAGAAGGGAAGAGGTGGTGGGCGTATAGCAGAGTAAGAAGGAAAAGTAGAAGGAAAAATATCGGTAGACTGAACCCAAAAGCGTTCGAATGTATAATATTACCTTCTACCGCAAATGATACAATCGTACAGAAAGCCTATAGGACAATCTCTCGAGAGGTCTGACCCATATATACCTGGATGTTGGGATGGGATTTATAACAAAAGGATGAGATCTCCCCGACTTTACCATAGTAGAGTTTTCTGATTCAGGTCACATCGAGCTATCGTAGAAAACAAATTCTTTTTAAGAATATTGTTCACAACACCCAAGTTGATCGATTGACCGTATGGTACTCATTAAATATATGAGAAAGCAAACATCAAAGATGACGATGCTATACACATGATTCAGATGCCAGTATTAAAGAGATGCTGAGAGATATCATACAATCGCGCGTGTATATATATACACGAGTTCTGTTTGGACAGCAGAGACAAGGTGATGCGAGATGATCAATAAGAAACAGCTTTTGAAAATCAGAAGATCCCAACTTGACTGTCCTCCCAATGAGAATACTGAGATGGAACGTTAGAACAACTCGAGAAGAGGTAGTTTATTTAAAGCTTACCCAAAGAAAGAAAGCCATCAAAATGAAAAGCAAGCCTGATTACTTTAAACACGAGGAGGCTAACATAGCTGACTCTGTATGATATCCATCATCAACTTGATGACTATTTCTTCCCTTCATAAAGAAGGTTCTATCGATTGCTCTGGATGGATTCGCCAACGAATTCTGTACCCAATCAACTTCCTTGATGTTTTGGTTTGCATGCGTGCCTGGACAGTCAGATGGCGCCGTTAATTGCAAGCATGTCATTGTGAATCTAGATCGTACCAAACCGTTGCAATACAGACTTGCACATGTTCAGGGAACACATCTGGAACAGTCCTACAACATGTATCATTCTCTGTCTGATTCAATAATTGCTTCCTCATAGACAGTCGAGTTGAATGACGAAGTAGAGTAATGGATAGGACGTCCGGTTATAGCTAGCTTTTTTATCTTGCGCTTGTTAAACGAAATACTAGACTCATTCACAGCAAACATATGCCCTGACATCCTATAGATCTTTTCCTTTTAACATACATCTATGAGTATGTTGTTTCTCAAAAGTCTGACTGACACTTGAGCAGAGACATGACAGACTAAAGTCAACATGTCATCAGAGTGTCGTCTCTGTAGAAGGAGGAGCTCGTCCAAAAGGAGTAACGACGAAAGTAACAAAACACGCCTTCTAATTTCTCGTCACCTTCAATCTCGACTGCCTTTCTCTTCTCTTTGCCACAACTCTTGAGCATCGTTGATTCTATCTCTGTTGTTTCTTCTCCTTCTGCTTTAATACCATCACCACCTTTTTATCGGGGACGATCCCATTCAAAGTTTCCCTTTCCTGCTCTGTCTTTTCCACATGCAGGTCCACCAAGCTAAACAGCGCTATCTCGATGAGCTCTCGACCTCTCTCTTTCACTGTACGTATGAATCTGGTTTTATATCTATCGACTGGGCTGTCTTTTCTTCTTTTACCTTTGTTGTTACTTTCTCT
Organism: Phaffia tasmanica; assembly: GCA_014825565.1. NCBI lineage: Eukaryota > Fungi > Basidiomycota > Tremellomycetes > Cystofilobasidiales > Mrakiaceae > Phaffia > Phaffia tasmanica. The sequence goes on along the minus strand of MVAI01000194.1, from coordinate 27,614 downwards.
CTCCTCGAAGCTTCTTCATTGATTTCTCTGTTCTCTTCTTAAGAACATACACACACTAACAAACGTCTCTTTCCAACTTTGTTCCTCTTTCCCCTCTGCCTTTCTGCCTTTCACTTTCCATTGCAATGACTGGGACGTTTCGTCAAATGATCACCTTCCTTATCCTGTAGTCATACTTCCGCTCCTCCCCACACCTGAAGAGCTCAACACAAAGCAGCAAGTTCGGGTCCTCATCGAGAAACTCATACGCACCGTCGAGCCAGGAGCTAGACTGTTAGCGTTTGGTAGCACCGTGAGCTCATTTCTGTCTTTTCTTTTTTCTCCTAAACGTCTTTCTTGACTTTCTTCGTATGCCAATCTGTATGCCTGCTGAACACACACCCCTTCCTTCTCTTTTTGGGCTTCCATCAGGCCAATGGGTTTTCTTTGAGGAATAGTGGTCGGTCATTTTGTCTGCATTCTGAGGTTATACCACATCTCACTCTCGCTTACTTGCATACTTCACAGATATGGACCTCTGTGTGCTCCTAGACAGATCTTCAGACGAGGCCAAAACCGCACCTCCTGCGAGCGATTTGGTCAACATCATCGGTCACCTTCTCGAACAAGGCGAGTGACAGCTACTGATCCTGGTGTCTGAATGCTTCATGGTTCTGACTTTGAACGTTTTTCATCTTGCCTTGATACACTCTCGGCTTCTATAGAAACAAACTTTGCTGTCAAAGCCCTGCCGAAAGCTTATGTTCCAGTATGCGTTTAAACACTTCGTTTTTCGGAGTACGGGTTGTAACAAAATATCGACAACATGCTAATGGAACTGTTTCCAATCGTGTCGTTTTGTCTAGATTATCAAACTCACACTATCTCCGTCGCCTGGCTTACCATTTGGTATCGCTGTTAGTCGGCCTTTCTTTCCTCATTTTCATTTTTCGTTTTCATTTAAACCGGTTTATGCGCTTCTCGGTGGTACTATCAGCTCACCCTGTTTTTTCTATTGCTTTCCTTCTCTACACCCAGTGCGACATTGGCTTCGAAAATCGTCTTGCTCTGGAAAACACCCGATTACTACTCACCTACGCGTAAGTTCTCTTCATCGTTTGAAGATCGTGAGACCCTTGTTTAAGTCTGATTGTTCCTCATTTATGCTATCCTTCCCTCAAAATCAGCACAATCGATCCCGCTCGAGTCCGAACAATGGTTCTTTTCATCAAAGTCTGGTCGAAGCGAAGAAGAATCAACTCACCCTATCGAGGGACACTCTCATCCTATGGGTTCACTCTTCTTGTCCTCTTTTTCCTCATTCATGTACAAAGTCCACCGGTATTACCGAATCTCCAACAAATTCCACCGCTATTACCCAAAACAAAGGAAGAGCTCGAGTTAGATGGTCATAACATTTGGTGGGAGAGATCTTTTCATTTTTATAGATTATGGCAACATACGTCCTTGAAATTCAGGTCTAACATGCCTTCCTCGTTAATACCTTAAGGTTCTTTGATGATACCGAAGTAAGTAGATATGGCCTTCCCTTTTCTCTCTCTCTCTCTTTCCCGCTTAGAAACATGCGACTGAAGCGTACATCTTTGTTTTTCCAGCTATTACGTAAGGAATGGTCGTCCGCAAACTTCCAATCCGTTGGTGAACTCTTGATCGATTTTTTTAGGTTCTACTGTCAAAACTTTGCTTTCAACACCGATGTGGTCTCTATCCGAGCTGGTTTGTTAACAAAGGAGAGCAAGATGTGGACTACAGATAGCGATGTGGGTAGTCTAAATGAAATGAGCAGAGATAGGAATAGGCTTTGCATCGAGGATCCGTTTGAAACATCATATGTGAGGGCAGCTCTTTTCTTTCTTTCTGTCGTAAATCGGCATCAATTTCTTTTTCCCGGCTGAAAGTCAAGTTGATTGGTTTCATTCGTTTCTTTTCTGATTCTGTCTAATCAGAACGTAGCTAGGACAGTGACAAAGGACGGCCTGTATACGATACGAGGAGAATTTATGAGAGCATCAAGAATCTTGACGTCTCGACCTGGCAGGGCGGTCACCGCTCTAGCCCAACTATGCGAAGGTTCATTCTCCATTCTTTTCTTTCTTTTTGTCTTGTCCAAATAGAGAACTCAGATTTGGACTATCATTGACAATGAAATGATTACAGAGAGAGACGAGGAGCTTATGCGCGCACCTAGATCTAGATCTCCTGCTGGAGGAAGTCGGAGTCCGTACGCGTTTGGCAATGGTTATCGAGTTGGTTCCTTCTCATTTTCCCTGATAGCTTCTCTGAATGACATACTCACATGTTCCTTCGTGTCGTCTCGCGTTGTGCAAAAAAAAAAGCACGTTGACAGGCTATCTCCTCCGAAACAGTATCTCCCATTTCCAGCATCATCGACAATATCCCCACACTTATCGGCAGCTGAGTACCATCAGTCTAACGGAAACCTTTATCGATCTGTTTCTGCTTCTGCCACATCCCGTCAACCGTACACGCCTGTTGTGTCTAGTCCGTTTTCCCCTGTGCATTCTCCGGCCGGCTCACCTAGAGGTAGGTCCGCTCAGTTGAGTGGAGCGGGTGTTTCACGGCCTGGCAGCAGTGCAGCCGGTGGGAGAGGATTAGGCATGGATTTAGGACCTAGAGGTTCATCCGGTGCTAATTCAGGCGGTTATCCATCAAATGGAATCCCTATAAGTGGTCGTAGCGGGTCTCAACATATGCCGAAACAAGACCTTTCAACCTCACCTACGTTCCAAGTGCAGGATAGAGGTCGACCGGAAATGTCAGCTGCAGTTGTAGCTGCTGCTGCTGCTGCCTCATCAGCAGGCTCGACTGGATCTCAGTACGGAACGTACAATAGTTCAATTCCGCCAGTGGATATGTCTGCTCCTTTTGCCGACGCATACACCAGAGGAACTAGTAGTACCGGTCTGGATAGACAATCGGTCACCGTACCAGGCTCGACTCAAGTCAGAGGTCGAACAGGAAACCGAATTAACAATATCAGATTGGGATCCGGACTCTCTCCTTCACCTGCCGTTGGATCTGGAGCAGGGCAGCAAACATTGACGAGGACTTACCCCCCCATCCGATCGACCTCGCCAGCTAGTTCCGCAGCTAGGAGGGCGATCTCCACTCCACCACCTGGCGCGACGTTCGGGTTGTCATCGGCCAATGTAGAGTCACTCTATTTGAATGGATCTGGCAGCACATCGAGTAATGATAGGCTTTATCAGGATGGGCTTAACCCAGCTGGATTCTTACCCTCGGATGCACCACCGTCGTCAACAACAACAACATCACCAATGCCATCGTTACCTGGAAGTTCTCATGGGCTACCCGCCCGACCTGGATTTGGCAGTAACTCAGTAGGTAGTTCAGTTGGAGCACCTGGCTCCTTGGTTGGTGTCGGTGGAGTGAATGGAAGTAATAGTAGCAGCAGCAGTCACCACGCCAACAACAATAGTCATAGTCACGCCCACAGCAAAAGTAGTACCAGCGTGTTCTCCTCGCCCACGTTCCCCTCAGCGACTACAGCGGGAGGATCCATCGGATCCCTTGGTCCATTCAATTCTAGCTCGACCGCGTCGGTTTCTGCTTCTGCTAATACCTCCCCTCGCTTGCACTACCGGCCGATCGTGGGAGGCGATCAATCGGATGAGCCAGCTTATCTGAGTCCATCATTATTGCTCTCACCCGAATCCGTCAGTCAACCATTACCACTGGAAAAGATCAACGCAGCGTTGAACAATGCTGGTGCTATCGGCGAGGGTGTCTCTAGTACTTCTGGAGGGGGTGGCTCCAACGGAACATCTACACCACCTATAGGCTCATCTGGAGGTTCTACAGCTGGTTATCATCGGTTCCAACATGGATTTGCTGTTCCTAGGTCGTCTTCACTCTCCCGATCAAGCTCCCGACCACGTTCTAGTCTAGGAACAAGTCTAAGTGGAGGGCCAACAGCAGCAGGTGATGACCATAGAGGAATAGGAATATCAGCCACCACGTCACATACGCCGACGGCTGCTAGTAGGCTGGCTCATCATTTTGATATCTCGACTGCTTTGAGCAAGCTTGAGTTACATGCTTCTGCTTCGGCTACTGACTTGACTGCATCGGGTAATTCGGCTGGGGGTGGAGGTATGGCCGAGAAAAGTCGGTTTAGGTGAAAGAGAAGAAGAAGGGGACCGTTGTATCCCTGTTGTTGTCCTTTTCATTCTTTTCCTCCTCTCTCTCTTTTCCCCTCATCTTTCGTCATTCACCTTTCCCAATCTCCTCCATGTTTGCTTGTACTTCACCTGAAAGGAAGAAGAAAAGAAGAAAATAAAGAAACCTTGCATTTAAATTCAAAAAGTTAAAAAAAAATAAAAATCAAAGAGACTCTATCTATCAAAAAACCACATTTGAATACTGTCTTCTATCGCATGTTTTGAGCTTCCCCTGCATTCATCTTCTTTTCTTTCTATTTATTAGGAAAACGTCAGATCACGCGAATGAACCATCTCTTAAGATCTGTTTCTCATTTTCCTTTCTTTAATTACCTTGTTCTGTCTTGTTATTTCTTTATTTTTTATTTGCTGATGTTTGAATGCGCTTGGTTTTAGCATGACCAAGAAAAACATGACAAGACAGATTGTCTTGCTGTCCGCTCTCTTCGATCGTCTCCACTAAAGCGAGGGACTTATTTGCGCTCAGGGACATCAATGTGATTTCTCTATCGCCTATCATGTCAAAAATTGTTACTTCGAGGATGCTGAACGAACCAGACTCTGCCATTTTTTTCCATGGTCCTGAGTCCTGGGTCCTGGGTCTCGGATCTGTTTGTTCATCGTTCAGAGTTGGTTGTCAAGAACAAACAATCTAGCTTCTGTCATGTCTCTATTGCATCTCTCAAACTGTCCTCTTTCCTCTTGGTTTGACATCCCGGTATTCTTGTTTGCGGACGAAGAGCAATATAGCTTCGAGATCTTCCAATTTCGCTTCATTGGTTGTACTACAAATTCCATAAACGGCCTTCTATTTTTTTCTCCTTCTGTATGATCTTCAGATCCAATCAGATCTGTCTATCTCCTCCGTTTAATAATTACATATTCCTCTCTATTCCAAAAGAAAAGTAACGAGCTGTGTCGTATTCTTCTGCTCTTTTCTTCTAATATTAGAGGTTTAAGGGTTTTCATCATCTGTTCGAAGCGCCTACGATTCAGGAGCCAAGAACGGGTTTTCGATCTCTGTTTTTATCAAAGAATATAGATTGTGTTGAAACCAAGAGTTTGTTTTCCTTTCCTAAAGGTCAGTTTGTGTCTTTGAAATGGGGTACAACCGAGAAAAACAGACGAGCCTTCTGAACCGTCCATGGGGCTTAGAAGGACAATCGTCGGACCTCTGAGAACGACAAGTCCTAAAGATCTTGTATGCGGTGTGGGGACTGAAACAAAAATTGTTCATGTCACAGTCAGATTCATCCGCCAGTACAAGGATGACGATGTCAACGAGGATGATTGATTTAGATGTCAGAGATTCACGCGAATCAAGTAAGGAAAGAATGACGTACGAAGAACTTCTTCTTCAACATCGTCTAGAACAAGGTTCAATAGCTGATCATAGCCTTTCAAAGTTCCAACGACTGGCAAGAAATGAAGGTGATTGGATTGTGATTAGCAAACTGTTTGATGAAAAGCAAGTGGGCGAGGACCATCGAAGACTCAAAGAGAAAGAATTGGTGTTTTGAAGGAAAAAAAAAACAGACAAGACACACCTTCTCGACCACCAGTAAATTTGACTCTGATTTTCTTATCCACATATTTTCCCATATCAAGGATAGCTTCTCTCTTTGGTTTCTCTCCTGAGGCTCCTCCACCACCTGCATTCTGATTTCCTCCTCTTCCACCTCGAGATGATGGGCCTCCTCTGCCTCTTGGTGCTCCACGACCCTGTACATCAAGATAAAAAAAGAAGAACAAACAGTTAAGTCAAAAGCACTACAAACGACTAGAGAAAGAGAAACATAATGGAGGTATTACTCTGTCAGACATGATGGATGTGTGTATGTTTGTGTTTGTGCTTAAAGAGTAGTGACGGTCAAAAGCCTTAGGAAAGAAGATGGAAAGAACTAGATGGGATTGAGTGATGATTGGTTACGATCGAAATACGTAACCATAGCTGGGTATGAGTATGAGTTTGTAACCGCCACCTTTGTAGGTATCATACAGCGCGTCTAAGAATCACCACCTGTGGGTGGTCGAGTAGAACATACTGTAGGATACTGCTAATCTCTCGAGCAGAACCGTAAGAGGTGTGAGAGATGAGTTAAATGAGTTAGATGAGCGGTCATTGGCTAGTGCTGAAAGGAAAAAAGACTATGAACAGGAGAGTGGAAGGTCAATAGCGAGGATGCTCAGAGAAAGGTGATTTTTCATCTCTGGCACCATCATAGAGTCAACCATCAGAGAAACGAGAAGAACTGAGTATGAACAATAACAAAGACGTTCTGGTCGATAGGATATTGGAGTGCAGAGAGAATACACAGTAACATGAGAAAGACCCAACAAGCGCAACGCTATAAATGGCCTGTAAAAAAAACTGATCAGAACGTTGCACATGTACATGCTCACAAACTCATCTGCTCTCTTTCTCGATGAATCATGTCACAGGTATGCGAAAGATGCTGTTCATGAGATGTACTGATATCATGACCAGCGTTGAACACATACTGCTGCAACTCCTGGCTATCTAGCTTGACGACTTGTACGATAGGTTATCTGCGCACGTGTACATGAGCGAATGCGCGCGTTCTCACCGTTGAACCTTCCCTCTCCTTCTCCCTCTTCCATCCTCCCGTTCTTCTTCTCATACGAACCACCCACAGACTATAAAGGAAACGACATCAAAAAATGGCAAGATCTACTGAACAGTGTTACTGGACAACGAATCGGTTCCTGACAAGGATTGTCTATCTAAGGTTAGATATGTGTCTCCATACGCTTTTGTATTGAGCGATAAGACGAATTTCTAATGGACGCGAACGATTTCATTATGATCCTGATAGATGAAATATTTATTTGAATTGATTTTTTTTCCTCTCTGTTCCTGTTCCTGGTTCTGTTCCTAGAATTTGCCCATCAGCAACGATCCCAAACCCAAACCCAAACTTCCATTCCCTCAACACTTTCTCTTTCTTCTTCTTTCTCCTTCTCTCTGTCTCTGTCTCCCTCTCCCTCTCTGTGGTCTCCAGTTGTCTGATCCAGTCAGACAGTTTCCCTCGCTCGCTCTCACTCCCAATATCCATATCCTTACACCCGTTCAAACAGATCTCACAGCCCTTTCGTTTCTACCTATCCACACAAACACACTCTTGATCTCTAAGAAAGAAAAAAAACATGGACGCCGCCCAATTACTTGCTCACTCGCTCTCACCAGGCAAGTCGTCTCCTTTGTCTTCCTCCCTTCTGTGTTTCTTACTTTCACTAGGATCTAAAACGATCTAGAGACCTGTCAGAGAAAAAAAATAAAAATAAACAGAACGCTGACATGACGACTGTTCATTTGTGATTTCTTTTCCTCTTTTCAGATGCCCACACTCGACAACAGGCAACCGAGCAACTTGAAAAGGTCGCCAACGAGAACTTTGTAAGAACACCTTTCTTTTTGCAAACTTTTTTCTTTTCATTTTGATCTGTTCCTCGACAAGTTCCACGTTGTTTCTTTGTCTTTTTCTTTGTTTTTTTCTTTTTCTTTTTCTTTATCTTTCTCTTTTACGCTCTTCCTTGATCCTTCTTTTTTCTTTGATCAATCTTGACTAAACATGGTTCGATCGACACTTTGCTCTTCCTTCCTTTAGGATGGTTACATGATGACCTTGACCGAGCAACTATCGAGCGAGTCAGCCGATTTGAGTGTAAGAAACGCTGCCGGTTTAGCCATCAAGAACGCATTGTCGGCAAGGGTGAGTGGACCCTTCCTTTCTTCATAGATATCTTAGCCAACGTCATCAGTTCAACTCACTTTCCACCCCTTCACAACCATTCTTATCGCGAACTACTCTCTCGACTCTTATCATCACAGGATCCTTCGCGTCAAGCCCAGTTTATCTATCGATGGCGGTCGCTCTCCCCCCAGGTCAAAGCTCAAGTTAAGGAGCAGGCTCTTCGAACACTCGGTTCCCCTGTCGTCAGAGCCGGTTCTTTCGCCGCTCAGGTCGTCTCCGCTATCGGAGCGGTCGAGCTTCCTCACAACGAGTGGCCCGAGTTGATCGGCCTTCTTCTCCAGTTTATGGGCGATCAGGCAAACACTGGACTTAGAATCTCTACTCTCCAGACCATCGGTTTTATCTGCGAGGCTGTGGTAAGTTGCCGTTTAGTTACCTATTTGGTTTCCTTGCATCATTCTTGCGACTTCCTAGCTCATATCTAACGATTTCAACATATTTTTTTTGAACTACTTATCTAGAAACCTGAAATCCTCGAAAGCCAGTCCAACGAAATTCTCACTACCGTCGTTCAGGGAGCTCGAAAAGAGGAGCCGAGCCCCGAAGTCCAGAACGCTGCCATCAACGCTCTTTTCAACTCCCTTGAATTCATCCGAAGCAACTTCGAGCGAGACGTCAGTCAACCATCTTTTTTCTTTTTCTTTTCCAAACTGAGTTAAATGTAAAGAGAAGGAGAAAGAAAAGAAAAGAAAAACATCAGAGGACTAACTGACGCTCTAATTTTGACTTTCTTGTGCACATACAGGGCGAGCGAAACTATATCATGCAGGTCGTCTGCGAAGCCACTCAGAACGCCTCGATCCCGGTGGTTGTCGGAGCATTCGAGTGTCTTGTCAAGATCATGCAGCTATACTACGACAAAATGGCTTTCTACATGGAGCAGGCCTTGTTCGGCGTAAGCCCGTTCTTCAATTTCTTATCAGATTTCTTTCAAGATAAGCAGCAGCTCATCCTCTCCCGTTTTTCTTTCATCTGCAGCTCACTGTCATGGGAATGAAGAATTCAGAGGAGAAGGTTGCTTTACAGGCCATCGAGTTTTGGTCGACAGTGTGTGATGAGGAGGTTGAGCTTGGTCTCGAGGCCGCCGAGGTAAGATCTCCTTGTCGTTCCCTCTTTCTCGGCATCCGATTCATGTATTGATCAGTTTGCAATATCTCTTACCTTTCAGGCCGCCGAGTACAACGAAGCTCCCGAGCGAGAGAGCAAGAACTTTGCTAAGATCGCCCTTCCCCAAATTCTTCCTGTTCTTCTTCAGCTGTTGACCCAGCAGGAGGAAGATGCCGACGATGACGAGTGGAATGTTTCGATGGCCGCTTCGACCTGTCTCTCACTTCTCGCCCAGGCCGTTGGAGACGACATCGTCGCCCCTGTCATTCCCTTCGTCGAGGCCAACATCAAGGACCACTCCCCGGAGGGTTGGCATCAGCGAGAGGCCGCTGTCATGGCCTTTGGTTCTATTCTCGACGGACCGGACCCTAAGGTTCTGGCCGGACTTGTCGCACAGGCTTTGCCGACGTTGATTGAGATGATGCAGGACCCGAACGTCCACGTCAAGGACACCGCCGCCTGGACACTTGGTCGAATTTCGGACGTCTTGATCGACTGTATTCAGACCGATGTTCACCTCCCGAACCTCATCCAATCTCTTGTCGTCGGTTTGGAGGACAGCAGTCGAATTGTTGGAAACTGTTGTTGGTCGTTGATGAACCTGGCCGAGCAGCTTGGAACCGGACTGGATGATGATCCGTTGCCATCGACCACCCCACTCTCGCCTTATTACGAGCACGTCGTCGGTGCGCTCATGCGGGTTTCTCAGAAGTACGCCCCGGCGAACGAGTCCAACGCTCGAACGTCTGCCTACGAGGCCATCTCCACCTTTGTCACCCAAAGTGCTACCGACACTCTCTCGATCGTTTCCCAGGTGACGCTCGAGGTTTTGTCCCGAATGGAGACCCTTCTTAGTATGCAGAACCAGCTTGTCGGAACGGACGATAGAAACAACTGGAACGAGCTCCAGGGAAACTTGTGCAGTGTGATCACCTCGATCATTCGAAAACTTGGACCCGAGATTCGACCCCTCTCGGACCGAATCATGACTGTATTGCTTTCTTTGTGCGACACTGCCGGAAAACAGGCCACTGTTTTCGAGGATGCCTTGCTCTCCATTGGAGCTATGACCTCTGCATTGGATCAGGACTTTGCGCCCTACATCACCGCTTTCCTTCCTTACCTCGCCACCGCACTTGATGCTACCGAAGAGTACCAGCTTTGCTCGATCGCCGTCGGTCTGATCGGTGATATCTGCCGAGCGCTTGGCTCCCAGTCCGTTCCGTACTGCGACCAGTTCATGATGGCCTTGTTGAAGAACTTGCAGTCCCAGTCTCTCCACCGATCCGTCAAGCCACCGATCTTGTCGTGCTTCGGAGATATCGCTCTGGCCATTGGACCAGCGTTCAGACCGTACGTGGAGACCACCATGGCTGTGTTGGAGCAGGCTGGCCAGATGCAGCCGGACCCGAACTCCTTTGATCTCATTGAGTACGTGACTTTGCTCCGGGAGGGTATCGTCGAGGCCTACGTTGGAGTTGCCTCTGCTTTGAGGACCGAGGATCAAGGTATGTTTTCTCATCTATACTTCGAGGCGTGATAGTAGGCCGGATTTGATTCTGATTTAACTTGAGATTTTTCTTTATGTTGTAGGCCTTCTCTTGCCCCATGTGCAGAACATCCTGGCTTTCTCCCAGCGAGCGCTCGAGGACGATGACCGAAGTGAACCTATCACTAGAGGTGCCCTTGGATTGATTGGTGATTTGGCCAGTATATTCCCCAATGGACAGATCAAGGATCTTCTCCTTCAGGAGTGGATCACCGTTGCCATCAAGACCGGACGAGGAAAGGGAATGAGCAGCGAGACAAGAAACACTGCCAAGTGGACCAAGGAGGCCATTAAGCAGGCTACCGTTTAAAGGGAAGCGATAGTCTTTTTTGCTTGTTCTCTATCGATTTGCTTTCTTTCCTTCTCTTTCTTTCTGCCATGTTGATATCTTATTCCGACCTTGTTCTCTTCTCTCTTTTTTCCTTCCTTCTTTCTTTCTCCTCTCTATCTTGACGTGTTTTCCTTTTCTTTCTCGTCTCTTCATGAAGAAGTCCATCTCCAATCCCGTTCAGGTTACTTTTTATCCAATATTCTCTTTTAGAAGAATCCAACGACCTGAACCCAATCTCTAATCTATTTGTCTCACCAATCAAATTTGCCCACCACATTTCTGTTGGGCAGCATTGCATGTTTTCTTCTCCAGTCATCATCATCTTTTTTGGTTCACGCTTTTAGCGATCGTTGAAGCGTTGTACGAACTCTTTATTTTTTCTGAAAATCTCTCCCACTTGATTCCCAACTTTCCTTTTTTCCCCTCATCAGTTTCTTTCTTGCCCTCTTCTCCTTCCTTTCTTGCCAATCTCTCTTATCTTTTTCTATGATTGATTTTCTTGACTTTGCTTGGTCGGATCTTGTAATGGAAGGCGATCATGATTCGTTCTTTTATGTATCCTCTCCATCTCCTCTCCCTTTTCGATCTAACTCGTATATTGATCGAAGTGAGGCTGAGAGTGGGGTCGTGCGGGTGAAAACAGGAAGAAAGAAAAAATATTTTCAAAAAAGTAAAGAAAGCGAACAAGCAAGCAGACGAAAACCTAAAAAAAAAGAAAAAAAAGAGAAACGACAAATTAACCAAAAAATCGTTAGTCTATTCTCAACTTTGATCACTCGATTTGGTTTTGATACGCTCATTTATTTTATTTTATTCTATTTATCAACCTACTTTCCGCGCCAATGGCTGGACTTGGCTATTGACTTGAAAAAAGAGGGGAAAAAAAGGAGAAGAAAAAGAAAAGGAACTTGTAGGAAAATAGTCATCGATAAAGAAGACGCTCAAAGAGATCCCCAGACGGGTTGACCATCGATCGCCTTTTCTCGTTCGTCATTCCCAATTTCCCCCAAATCAGAGTTGAAAGATAAGTATTCCAAAAAATTACCGAGCCAGACAAGGAAAAGAAAAAGAGAAAGGGAGACAAGAGAGGAGGCACGAACGGTAAGGAGAGGCTTGATGTCTTTGATAGATTCTGGTTCGACAGACATGAGATCGGCCGACCAAATGACATAGTCCGCCCTGAAACCGGGTCGAAGTGTTCCCTATATTGATCGGTCAAAGACAAACCGAAAAAAATAAAAATGAAACAAAATAAAATAAATAAAATAAAATCATTGTTGGAAGATCGAAGAGAGAAAAGTCAATCGGTAGTAAGGAGTAATAAATTTAAAAATGAAAAATTAGAAACCGAGAGACGAACAGTTATGTTTTCGGAAAAGGATGCATAGTTCGCTGATGATAGACACACAATGATTAATGAAATGATTAATTCGTAGCACAATTTTTTCAAGTCGAAAACGAGAACAAAATGCGGAAGATGAGATGGAAAAGCAAAAATGAATGAATAAATAAATACGACGAACCATCGATGGTCATTCCTTTCAAAGTTTGCGCCCTCGTCAGCTTTTCCTTCGCGAACCAGCCATCCTTTCCATGAGGGCTATCCCCTGATTCGTTCAGCCTGGTCACAGCAGCATAGAATCCCTTCAGTGGGTCAAGCGATTCGATCGGAAAGTCTGAGCCAAGAGCTGATCGGTCAAGATAAGGAAAAGATGTCAGATAAAAATAAATAAATTGAAAACTCGGAAAGAAAGAACACCAACTGATTCGACCACCGGAAGAGAGAATGGTTTGCCAGGCATATGCGCCCTTCATTCGTTCCAGTCCAATTTTCTCTTCAGCGTAAGCCATATCAGACTAGGATATTCAAACGTTCATAATCAATGTTCAACATCAAAATGAGCCGCGAATGTGTGATAAGATAAGTACGGGTGGTCGACATACGGTAGCATGAGTCGTTTGGTAACTTGCGATCACTACATCAAATCCAACTCTCCCAAGAGTTCGTATGGTGAGCTGAATATTGTACGTTACCCATCGGCTGAGCTATCAAGACACGCACCTCCTAAATCGACAACCCTTTTCAAATCCCTCTCTGTTAAGATCTGTGAATGCTCTATCCTCAAGCGGAATGCGTTTTCCCCTTTGGTGGTCTGATTTTTTAGAACAAATTCGAACGCATCTATCACAGCTGTATTTGCTCGGTCTCCAATCGCATGGATGTTCTAACACATCTCTCGACGGTCAGTCCGCCTCGCTCTGCCATCGAAAGGAAAGAGGAGGAGAGAAATGTTTGAAAGACACAAAAAAGGGTTGGAATGACTGACAACTTGCCAATCTGCATCGACCCATTGGGTAACGAGTGGTTTGAAACTTTCTTCAGGTTGAAGCATGATCCCCCGCCAATCATCTGTTCGATCAGAGTATGGCTCGTGCATCGCTGCTCCCCAACTGATTTAAAGTAGAGAAAAAAAAAGAACGTCCATAATTATCGTTTTGTGAGATTGTTCTTATCGAAAATAAATTGATAGAGGGGAAAAAAAGTGAAGACAAACCTGCCAAGAGCACCATCTGAGACCAATTTGACGGACCGTAAAACAAAACGACCGTCATATTCCTTCCAATCAACCATTTCTTGCCCTTTCCCACAATCTGATGCGCAAACTAGAAAGTGAGTATACTTAAACTAGGTCACAGTTCTGATCGAGGATGTAACGTACACTTCGATCTATCTGGACAGGCAACCATAGAGTAGATCCTAACCGGAAGATTGTTGGAAGCAGCCAGCCTACAGAATAAACAGATAACATACATATCAATGATTGTGTTCAGTATTCAAGCCGACAATTGACTCACTTTTTGTAGGTTTCAATTTCATCAAGTGGGGTTCCCTTTAAAAAGAGAAAGAAAAAACAAAAAAACGATAACAACAAACAAATATCAGCTGACATCGATCTTTACAATCGGATCCAGCGCAAAAAAGACAAGATACAAACAGCGTCGTGAATTCCAACTAAACCAAATTTCAGCCCATCTAGGATGGTTCGACGAATATAAGAGACTGTTTCCTTCTCCGTTCGTGGTGGACGAACGGCATCTTTCGAGAACACATAGTTGATATCAGCTTTCAATGCTCAACTAACAACTGATTGGGAGATCACGAAAGACAAGATCAAGTCAATGAACGCACCAACAAGATTCATCGCATTGTCCTGGTACCATGGATCATAAATATGCCATTAGTATAGGGAACAGAGACGAAAATTCGGTGACATCAATATCCCTGAAAAACAAAGATAAAAAACGGAGAAATATAGGTGGAAAGAAACAAACCAGAAAAATTCCTGTAGGGTTTCCGAGGGAATCACGGATGATCTCTCCTCCTTCCACCTCGGCAGGGAGAGGACCCATCAAATCAAGCACAGCTGTTCGTCGTCAATTCAATATTTGAGGAAAGAGAAGGAGCACTGAATGATCAAGTTGCGCACTCATTCTAGGGATGAACGGGTCATGACAAAATACGGACCTTTCGATACCCATACACCATGCGCATCGATCCGTTTCAATACGATGAAACGACCCTTGACTTGATCAGGTAGGTAAACAGGAGAGGCAAAACGATTGAGTTTTTCGGTGCGACTATTTACACAGAGAACCGATTGACAGCGATAGTGGGGGTAGTCGTATACGAACGAGTATCATCGGCTTCTAAATCTGAAGCATGTGGGAACGCAGCTCCCTTCCATAGATTCTGATTCCATCCCATTCCTTCTATCCATCTGCTGTGGTCATCAGAGAGCTCTAAAAGTACTAGGATGAGCTTGATCAAGAAGAAACATCATGATCGACCAAGCCATTGGAAATGGACTCACTTGGAAGGTCTTTCAAAATCGCTTCCCTCAGCCTATGTACCACGTCTTCCGAATAAACAAAAAGCAAAACATCACATCCCTCATGAGCATAGTGATAGACGTTGTATTTCCTTGAAGAAAGATTCACCTTCGATCGAACTAGCTCCTACAAGGTCCACTGCGCTCTTCCAGTACTGTCCGTGTTATATAAATATATTCATTTGTTGGCATCATAGAGATAAGTATGTGTACTCGAGGATAAGAAATCAAAAGAGAAGACACGCACACCGTATTCTGTGATATGACCGTGAGAGTCAATCAAACCTTTACAAACCAAGTGCATAGTTGTTTAGACTCTGTCCATTTATAGGACGGCACACTCTGATATGCGAGATTGATATCAGTCTATAAAGATTGAGAATAAAAATAAAGAAGCTCACCCGGCTATCATCTCAAATGAACAAAACCGGCCATAAGTTTTCTTTTCTATAAGAGTCACAGATTGTAAGATATGAAACATACGGTGACAACTGAACCGTTAGGTAGCTTATAGATCTTGATCCCTTTCTTCTTAACAGACATCGGGGCTTGACTTGAGGGGCTCGAAGGTGGGCCTAACGACTCCTGATCTCCCCAATGCCTTCGTACATAATCTGTCCAGTTTAGGAACGTTTGAAGTTTAAAGGTTGACACGGTGATGTTTAGAAGAACAAGATCAATTGAAGCAAAAAGAAAGAAGAAAAGGTTGGATACCATAGCTTCCTGTATCTACGACGATTTTCTTATCAATGACCATGCACTCTTCTTTCTCATCTTCGATTCCTGTCCAAACGCCGTGTCCTCCACAAAGCGCGTAAGACTGGTCGAACCGACCGACGACCCATTCTCCTTTTCCTATTCCCAAATCGTGTCTCTCAATTTTGTTAGTCGAGGATTTGAATTTTGAAGCGAGGGCAACTACGGCGATGACGAACGCGGACGATATCAACCGGAGCCGGGCCGATCGGAGAGGTCCGGAACGGAGAGACGAGGGTGGTGGTGGTGGTGGTGGGACATCTATCGACGTCGGCCTGAGTAATCTATCAGTTGCAGAAGTTAGCTTCTGAGCTCGTCTCCTTTGGGTAGCGGCTTGCATACGGTGTGAAGCAAGAGGCCACTGATAGAGGAGAGATTGACGATCTGTAAGATGGATGATGGATGGATTTCGCTTTCGGAAAAATAAAATAGAAACAAAATAAAAATTAACAAACCTTGGAACGCTCACCATCCAAACTTACCAGCGTTCATTGCATCATCGTCTCTTTGTCTCCCATCTCGACACTAGCCTTCTTCTTTGCTCATTCTGGTTATCTCTGTTCGAACCGAGAACAGCTTGACAACCAGACCGGACGTTTTCTAAACCATGGATTCTCTGATGGAGGACGGTCGGGCCAGTAGCTCAACAGCTGACTCATATCAGGCGGCAACTTCTCCCGGCACAAATGAACTTTACAACGCCTCGTTTCCTGTTCTTCCGGACGTAGCTATCGGACAACCGATAGACACCTGGAAGTGAGAATCACATCTTTGTTCTGACAAATCGTTTGTGTTCACAGTCTGTTTACCAATCTTTGTTCCTTTCCTTTTTTCTTTTTTTCTTTTGTTCAAACGGTCTTTGATCATATGTCTTTCGGTATAGGTACGAGATGCGACGAGAAGCCCAATTAATACTCCCTCAGTTATATCTTGGACCGTTTCAGACGTCCAAACAGCTTGACGTGCTCTTAGGATTTGGTGTGACTCACATGTGAGTCGGGATTCTCAATTTGTGTACTGCAGCCAAATCATTGGGTATCCGGCCTGATACTCACATACACTCGATCTCGTGACTTGATGGACGGACGGATGGTGACTTGGCAGTGTGTGCATCAGGGACAAGAAGGAGGCTCTGCTAGTGAAACCAAGATTTCCAGAAAGGTTCAACTACTTGACGTTGGACATCTCTGACCATGAGGTTTGGCTTTCTGACAGTTTGGGGGTGTTTCCGAGGTTTATCGTAACCCGAGATACTAACAAACCACGATGAATGACGGCTGGTTCACCCTGTACAGGACCAGAACTTGATACGCATATTTCCTCAAACAACTCGGTTCATCGACGATGCAATCTCTCATGGAGGCACAGTATTTGTTCACTGTAACGGTGGGATCTCACTCGCGCCGAGCGTGGTGGTAGGGTATGTGATGGTAGCCAAGCAGTTGAGCTATGAGGATGCCGTCAGATGGGTTCAGAGTAGGCGTTATTGCATGAGCCTCAACCAGGTATGTTTGTTGCGATATCTTTTCATTCCTGCTTTCTGGTCTTCTCTGCGCATATATGTATATGTATATATATGAAGAGACGCGATCAAGCTAATCCTGATTTCAAATATGTTTTGGAAAACAATGTACCTAGGGTTTTTTGAATCAACTCAAGGTCGGTCGGTCGGTTGTCCTAAAGAAAAGGAGCGAGAGAGAGAGAGAGGGAGAGAGAACGATCAAACTCATTCGGTTGTTCTGATGGTTTTTGTTTTTCCATTTTTTTAATAGGAATACGAACCAATCTATCGAGCAGAAGTTCATGCGTTATCGGCATCATCCCCAACAGACTCACGTCCACGTAAACGATCGGGAGAAGCAATGTCATCGGACGGAGAGGATGGGTTGAACGAGTCTGAAGAGGCCGAATATACGAGTGGAACGACTTTTGGATCGAATGGCGAATGGACTCACCGTCCGATGAAAACAATGCAAAGGGTTGACCTTTAAAGGGCGTTATGTCCAAAGGCGAGATCATGCTCTGTTGTACCTTGTCTCCTCTTCGGATGCTTGCTACCTCTTTCCTTCTCATTCTCCTGATTCTCTGATTCTGTTCATAGAGTCTAACCGTCCTACTACGCAGACTGTACCCAACCTTCTTGGGCTCTCATCCGTACTTTATGCTCCGATATGTACTATATTACTATATTAAACCAATGATTATCGAGCAGAGTACAACAAGGCACGATTCTACAAGATGGCCATAGGATAAAAACCAATTGCTTCTGCGAACACATTGCCATTGAACACACCCGATACCTTTCTCCCTGATAAAGAATCAATGTTCAAACCTGACGAACGACCCAAGTCCTACAGACCGAATCCATTTGACCATCTCTGTCATTGATTTCGTAGACGCCGAACGTTAACAAGCAAAGCTTAAAAAAGAAAGGAAAGGAGTGTCGAGACAACAGAGTGTAAGTAAGAATCAGGAGAGCGTTCGGACCGGTTCAGGCACAGGAAATGACGCATATAGATCCGAGTTCTAGACCAAGAGATCTGCACCGCTCGTAAGATGTATACCCGAACGGCAAGATGGGTCTCCTGTAGAGCAGAGAGGTCGAGATTTTGAATTTACCATCCGGTGGCAAAATCTCGATGATCTGCAGATGATCGACAGGGCGGATTAAAAACCAAACAGATCGAGGGCTTAATGAACAAAGGGGTTATTCCTGTGGTTTGTACCAAAATATGCTGCGCCTGTCGTTCCTCTCGCCGTCAGGTGCCTCTCTGAAGATTGCTGCGCTCCTAAACATACTCTCCTATCCTGCCGTACGCCCGATTGTCTGGCCTCACGCTTCCGCTTTCTTCTCCCTTCTGACGTTCCCAAGAGAAAAACTAGTTGGCTTGTTAACCATCTCTGTAGGAAACCTCATGGACGATTTATCCAGTTGAATTCACAACGGCATCCCGTGTCTCTCTTTCCTTTCGACAGAGCTATCAAACGAATATACACACGTTCATCCACTCCCACTCACTCACATACTCGATACTATATAGCTTACACACACACACATCCTCTCGTCCGGCCAACTTTGTTCTTGACAAGACAATAATGATACCTCCACCGGACAGAGCCCATCCGTACTCGACCGCGAGTTTTACCACTTACAGTTCATCCTCGGTGAATGGTAATCGATCGGCCCTCAGGACTAGAGTTCAACCCGTTAAAGCAGGTCTGTCTTAATTTATGATATCTTTGTTTCGTCGTCAACCCTTTTTATTTTTTCCTTTTTCGTTTTCTCCTTTTTCCGATCTCTCTCTTTCTCCTTAGAGAATCAAAACCAACTGAACCAGTCATTCCTTTTTGCGGTGATCTCTATACACTCTATCAGCTTGCCTGGCGTGCAGAGGAAGAAAGGCCAAATGTGATGGGAAACAACCTGTTTGCGATGGGGTAGGTCCATATGTTTCTACGTCTTCTGATCTCCCTCTCATGGTAACCAAAGCCGTTTCCTTTGTTTTGACCTATGGTCTTTCCTTCTTCGCCTTTCCACCTTTTAAAGTGCGTCAGACGAAACATTTCGTGTGAATACGTCAAATCCAAACGAGGTGGATCTAGGAAACGACTGTCCAGTAAGCAGCTTAATGCATCAAGCTATGATTCTTTCGAGCTCTACCCTTCCTTTCTCTCTCTCCAATCTTTGCTTTCAAAATATATATCACAAATAATCTAACGTCCTGAATCTTTTTGTCTCATTTGTTTACTCTTACCTGCCTCCAATAAATCAGATCCAGAGTCAGACCCGCTCAAATTGTTTCTGGAAAAGATTGAGAACGTCAAGGTGCGTGGAAATGTTGTATCCGGACTACACTCGAGTTCAACATGGGTCACAGCTCTCGCTTGTCTGGAATCCTTCATGGCTTATCTCTCGTTTGTTTCCCTTGCAGTCCTTCCGGCTTCCCACTCCTCGATCTATTTCTGATGATTCCGGCGACGAGGATGGTTTGAACACTCCAATCGAGAACATCTTGCACGTCTATCGCAATACCGAGGATATGTTCGTCCATATTTATAGCAAACGATCCCTTCAATATGTTTTCCCCACTCAAGTTTTTGTTCTGTCCTTTATTACAGACTTAACGCCTATTACGATCACATCTACTGCTTTCTTCCTGTGCTTCCCTCGCCAGGGACCGTTTCGATATCTACTCTGGTAGCCCATTTTGGAACAGTTGATTCGACAGCAGAGGTTTCTCGATCATCGCCCTCATCCAGCATGTCTCCCGCCCTGCGGATGGGCAGCCCGTTCTTATTCGGTTGTCTTTGTCTCCTAGCATTGTGGCCTCATCCGGCCGATCCATATCCACATTCCAAGCGAAGTAAAGCCGCTAGAAAGGACCATTGTGAGCGATGGGCTAAAATCTGTTTGGAGAACATCGAACACGCGATCGAGCAAGCCGGCAGGATGGATGAAGATGTTCCATTAGAGGTCGTTCAAGGGTTGATTGCGTTGACTGTGTATGAATTCGCTCACAAGGTCAGTTCGGATATGCATCTTGTCTTGGCTTCGTTTCATTGCAGGTTTATTGAAGATTTTCAATCTGGTCCTTTCATTTGTTGACAACCTATAATTTCATTATCTCTTTATTCGATCATCTGTGTCCACTACAGGGCAATGTTATTATGATGAGATTGAGACAAACCACGACTTTACAACTGATGTTTGATATGGGTGAGCACTTGTCTTCAGTCTTTCCCTCTTTTCCTTGACGTGAGATACGTCGAGACACGCGCGATGTAAACAAGCAGGTATGACTCGCAATATTCACCCTCTTTCTCTTCATCGACTCTCACAGGCCTCAACGAGTCTGACGATCAGAAACAGTTCCCTCCCGGTCAAGAATGGCATCGAGCGATGAACCGACAAACGTTTTGGGTGTGTTTCGGCCAGATGTACACTTCTTCTGTTATGGCCGCTACGCAAGTTCCGATCAGTCCGTTCGATCCCCGAATCAAATTAGCCTACCCGGTCTCCCCTTTAGGCAAAGATGTCTGTCTAATTGATCAATTTGTCTTCCCCTTTTTCATGAGTTTTATTGAACGTCAATCTGATGTTTGTTTCCAATTCATTAGATCTGGGCCAACCAGTTTGACGCGCTCCGTCGGGTTTGCAGGGCGTACGAGATCGTCCTCACCCGTGCAAACAAGTCAACCGGTCAAGAAAACGTCTTGACCCCTGCTCAACGAGAAAATCTCGAACGAGAGATGCAAGAGATCGACACCACGGTACTGGGTATTCTGAGAGAACAGGAAAAAAAGGTCGTCGGAGATCTTAAAAAAGGGGGGAAAGGACCGGAAGCCGATATGGTACGAACATTCCAGATCAACTCGGTCATGCTCGTCAGTCAATCTATTCTCTGTATCAATTTTTCTTATCGTCAAGCTTAGAAATAGTAACGTCGCTGATCATTATTCACTCGATATTCCTGTCTTCATGTATTTACAGTTGTGCAGCACAGAGATCAATCTTCATCGTCGAAATGCTTTGCCAGAAGTCGCGTTCTTTTCAAAGCGGTACGTTCTTTCTTTCCCTGCTCTGCTCATATACAAGAAACTGATAGGCCGGAATTCTCTCGTCTTGGCCCTCCAGAATGTGTGGTCTTCCAAGTCTAGACAAGCCGAGCGCATTAACAAATACAGTCGCCCAACAGCCCGGAGCTTTCATAGCCATGTCCAGACCCCTCAGTAATCGGAGTGCAAGGAGTGACCGGCAATCGAACAAATCGCCGTCATCGTTGGCCAGTGGGGAGATCTCACCGAGCGGTCCGATCCAATCGGAAGAGACCGGTTTGTTTCATCAGCAGACAGTACCACGACAATCACCACAATCCTCGGAGGACTATCACTATCAGCAACAGCAGCAGCAGCAGTCGCAATCCTTGTCACTACCGATACAGCAACATCAACAACAGTCTAATTATCCATCTTATGATCAATCCCAGGTCTTTCCGTATGAACAGTCGTCCGAGGTAATAAATGGAAGCTACGTCGTCGACGGATCCTTACCATGGTTTGCCAATGATTCGGCCGCCGCCTCGCTCGTTCAACCGTCGGCAGTGTACCAGAACGAATACGACTTTTGGCAATCTAGCCAAATGTGGGCCCAACTTTTGCACGAAGGAGAATCTGATAATGGTGTTGTGGCCGCGGGTGTAGGTGAACCCAGGTTGAACGCCTCGATGCTGTCTGATCCGGTCGACTCGATACAAAAGACGTTCGAATCTCCCGTATTTCAGTTACAAGAGGAAGAATCTTATCGAGCGAAGGATATGTTCGGGCAGGGTTTCTTTGATGTCGGTATGTCTCAACCAGAGCATCACCTAGTCCAGCCGGGGTTGCATCCATCTCTACTGCAACAACACCAACTGGAGGCAGGGTTCCCGAGTCAATATATTCATCAGAATTATCAACATCAGCAGCAGACAATGCATCCGTCCATGGAAGGCCAATCTGGGCCATTCAACTATAACGGTCACCAGTCGTCGCCTTCGACATTAAATACCGACTCAAGTGCGTCCCCGTCTCACACACCAACCTCTCAGAGCTCCCAGTCGTATTATCAATCGAATACTTACCCAAATTCGATGACGAACTCGGACGTTCTAGTCCCTGCGCGTTCGTCCTCGCCCCCATCGTCTTTAAATCCGCTTGGTGGAAGTATGTGTTTGAACAATGGAGGACCTTCTATCTTGATCGGCCGGCCGATGATGACCTGGAACATACCAGCCAGTGAAGCAGACAAAGGTACAAGAGTCGTCAAGATTAGACCTTGGGGGGTAAATGAAAAGTTAAAGCCGATGTCTCGGTTGCCAGAAGCCAGTATGACGGATATTCCAACCGATAAAGCTGGCATTATTCTTCCTCCCGGTTTAAGTCTGGAAAGAATATCGATGGCCGCGCATTCAATCGTTCGATTGGAGGTGGGTTTTCCTTTTTGGTTTTCTTTTCTTCGCAGGCAAAATCGACTGGCTGAAGCTAAACTAAATCTTGAATTTTGTTTAGGTCCTTCATCGGGCGGCATCGATAGCACTCACAGGAAGCTTCCCCAAAGCGCTTCCTCTCTGTGCTTGTGGACTGACGACCGCGATCTACTGTTTCCTCTTACTTTCTCTGGCCATTCAGACGAGTAACGATTATAATCCGGAAAAAATGGAACGAGAGTTGGAGAGTATCTGGACGAACGTGAGAGTGTTGTTAAGTGGGTTGGAAAAGTATGGCGAGTATTGGGACGGAATCGCTTTCACGTGTGGTAAGTCGGCTTTGTGTTTGATAACTTTCTCACAAGTAAAACACCAAGATTCTCAAGCTCTATATATATCTTTGTCCGTTTTTACACATGCGCGCATATACAGGAGAGATCAGGATCGCATTGGATGCTTCGATCTCACTTTCCCAGGATGTCAGGCTTTTGAGGGAGAGACAGCTTTTAGATGATTATTCAGACGAAGAGCAATTTAGTCAAGACGAAAACGAGGAGGAAGCTTAAGGATTAGGTCTTTTTCAGAGAGATGTTTGCTATGATTTTTGTTTTCTTTGTTTATATGTGAGTGAGTGCGTGTGCGTGTGCGTGTGCGTGTATTGTCTTGGTCTATCGCTTTATTATTGAAACTTTGTAGATACTCTTTTATTGTTATTGGAATGTAGATTTTTTATTCATCTTTCTTTGGTGTCTCTTCCCATCTCTTCTTCAAAGGAGACTAGCTTGTATAGGTGACTGTCGCTTCGGTCATATTTAGTTGATCACGAATGAACGAGGTTGAGATCCCAACTTTCGAATTCAAGTTGACTCCTTCTGTAATTGATATTGTCTGTAGCCTCTACCGCAGAGCGATAAACCCGGTTTCCGTACAAAAATCCATAGTCTCTTTTAAATGTGATGGGTTCGACCTAAGATGTTGTCAATGATACTGGGAGGCCAAATCTTTCGGTTGGCCTTTAGGCCGATACGCCTCTTGGTCCTACAAATGTCTCTACATTCTCCTTCGTTCTTCTACGTTGATTGAAGGACAACCGCACGCCTGTTCTCTCTCTTTCTCTCTCTCTCCGGCTCAAGCCGACCAATCTGGAACGATATTCTCGTCATTCATACTGATACCCTGGCATCTTGTCGAGTGCTTATATCTGACGTTGAATAGATCCAAATTTGATCTGAAGATCCACCCGGTCTGGGGGATGTTATGTACCAACCGACTGAGTTTCATGAGATTTTCATCTTTCCGTCAGAGTCCTATCCAGTCTCTAAACAACTGATTCTTCTTATATGTAGTTTCCTTGTCTCAGTTCTTGCAGTGAAGTTCTTTGTCTTCTTTCTTTCTACGCTCGCATATCCCCTTACTCACCCACACCCACACTCTGAAGATGATTGAAAACTTTGAACAAGAGACTTTTCATATAGAACATATAGAAAGCAACCTTAAGAAGGATTAGGGTAGAGCTGACATAGATTCCGATAGAATCCTTTTCCGATCAGCAGTCGTTTATGCTAAAGAGGTCCGAAAAGAAAAAGCTGATCAGGAAATAGCGTTCTGATCTCTGCCTTCTGTTCGTCTTGACTCTGCGCTTTGATCAACGAGGCTAACTTGATAGTATCCGTTTGCGCTAGCCATATAGATTGGTAAACAGTTGTGGTCAATGTTTTGGTGAATAAAATCCTGAGCTATGTTGAACGAGTCCCTCTCTGTTCTAGATTTCCTACCCAAATGCCTATCCCTTACGATCGTTCATTCGTCTCGACCTCTGGAGCATGCCATCTAGTCGAGCGACTAGTGGAAGCGCAGAGGTCAACAAATCTAGGGTTGCTAGCGACGATGCACACAACCGCGCTCAGTATCTTATGTTCTGCAACGATTGACCTTGTATCTCCTCTCTCATCTTTCAGCTAAAGTAGAAAAAATCTTTATCTATCTGTACGACCATATCGTTTCTCTCTTTTCTCCCTCGACGGTAGACTCGGTGTATCCAAGAAGGGAATGTGTGTTTTAGCCAGATTACGTAAGACGCGACTGATTTTCCTCGTGGCCGATCCGAAGAACAAAACAAAACAAAACATTGCACGACCAGACGGACGAACGGATAAACAGGGAACCCTCATTACTCTTTCACCAATATCGGTCAGTACAGAAACCTCGACTTAGCAAGACCAGAACTCATACACGCACCGGAAAAACCATGCAGGCAGCTGTGACGCCTGCTAGGGGACCTGCCCAATCCCAAGCACAAGATCATCCGGCCGCCACGCCCGTCACTGACTTTACAGCGATCGAAGCTCAGAAAGAAAACATTCAACCGTTATCTATCGGTAGATCCGCACACGCCATGGCCACTCAGTTCGGCATCAAAAGAAAACAAGTAGAAACAGAACTCAAAGAAGCTAAAGAGGCTTTCGAGTTGGAGTTGGCAGAGGTTGAGGAGAGGAGGAGAAAGGAAGCGGAAGGTGAGGAGGTCGGAGGTCTAGGAAACTCGCTGGATGTCATGTCTGCTGATCCATTGAGTGTCTATGAACGGTTCGTTCTTCTTTTCTTTCTTTTTTAAAAAAAAAAGAAAGTTTTAAGGGTTTGTGAGTTTTGTTGAAAGGAAGAAACACGTCATTCTTTGAATAACTTCCAGGTATATTGCTCGACTTCGAACTCTTGATCCTTCCGGTCGGAACAACGCTTCGATCCTCGTTCCTCTCCTCGAACGATGTACATCCTCTCTTCTCTCAGACGACATGTTTCATCAGGAAAAACGGTACCTAGATCTGTGGATCTGTTATGCTTCTCTTGTTGAGAGACAGCAGGATGTGTTTGAATTCATGCTCAGTAGAGAGATCGGAACTGACTGGGCCAGACTATACGAGATCTACGCAGAAGTGTTGGAGGCCATGGGAAGGTTCGTTCACCGGATGCGCCTTTGTGAATGCTTACATTTAATCCTTGCTCTGACGCATATATGCATCGTTCACCCTAAACATTGTTTCCTCGACTTTCCTTGTTCGAGTACAGATATTCTCAGGCAGAATCGATCCTCCAACTTGGAATCGCTCGGCGAGCCAAACCGCTCCTACATCTCAAAAACCGATATGAAGCCTTCAAGATCCGGAACAAAGACTATCAGTCCCGCTTGCCTACCGGGGATCATTCCACAACAACCGCTCCATCCTCGTCATCCACTACAACGAGTAGAACAGCTCTCGGAACACTCTCGGCTTCTGGCGGTGGTGCGCTCGGCAGTTCTTCAAGGGAAAACGGAAAGAAGAATGTGATGGCAATCTTTGTTGATGGCGGGGATGAACTCGCAGAGGATGACAAAGCAGGGTGGAATGGAGAGCTCGGCACAAGAGATGTAGGCAGAAAAGAAAACGAGAGAGAGAGTGTCCCTTGGAACCAAGCAGGAGCTCTGCCTGTTTTAGGAAAGAAAATGGGAAGAGGGTTTGGTGGAATTGAGATTTTCAGAGACGAGGTGCGCAAAAATCTTTATTCTTTGATGTAAATAAACCTGCACTTATCAAGAAGCAGTAGTACTAAGCATTTGGCTTCTCTGTGATCTTGTATTACACTTTCTAACCAACAGGATCCCACCACACCTGCCACATCGAATGCTCATCAAGCTCCAGACGATGTGTTCTCCCTTCATCCTCGGTCGGATACCCTCCCCGAATGGAAGGCTCTCTCAAGAGATCCCCTTCGAAACATGCGATCAGCCCCAGCGCCTTCAAGCTCTCGGTATGCCGTCCATCCTCCTGCGCCTGCCCCGGCGCCTGCTTCAGTGCCACCAGCTTCCACGGCGTCATCTTCATCGCAGTCTCGAAAACCATCGTTCAAAACTGCGGTGGGGACCTCAACTGGGTATCTCTCTCGATTCACTAAATGGGAAGTTCCAGACAGAACAGCCCCGTTAAACAAGGCAGGCAAGCCGGAGAGTAGAAAATTCTGCTGGGATGAAGTCTATAGGGATGGAAAAGAATGGACGTTCGAAGATATAAGAGCAAGACGAATGGGGATCTTGGGACTGGGAAGAGATTATTGGATTGAGCAAGGTTTGTGAAGGCATCTCGTCTTTCTGGTTCTCTATTTTCATCATATTTGTATTCTTAAAAATATTTGGGTGCTAATTTTTACATACTCTGTGTTCTCTCCAGTTCGAGGCGACCAAACTTCAGAGCCTGCCCTAGAACCTGCCTCAGAACCTGCACGAGAATTTGCTTCAGAATCTGCCTTAGAACCTACCTCAGAGTCTGCCCCAGAATCTGCCTCAGAATCTCTTCCAGAGTTTATTCCAGACTTCATTCCAGAATCTGCTCCTGAGTTGAACATCGAGGCTACTGCTCAGCCCTCGTCGCCTGTACCCCAGATATCGTCAAAACGTCTAACTATCTTCCGAGATGAGACACCTCCGTCCACTCCCATCAAGTTGAGCTCTGCAATCAAAACCGAATCAGAATCAAAACCAGATCGTTCCGAGGATCGAATCCAAACTCCACCTCCGCCGACTATTTTTTCCTCTAGTTCACCATCACCCGTGGCTGAACTTGGTTCGACTCCAACCTCTGATTCTGCTCCCTCAATCTCCACTCCTTCAATTCCTCTCTCTGCAACCTCTATGAACAACGTCCCTGTCCCTTCATCCCCTGTAGCCTCCAGTCCTATCCCCTCGCGGGCTGCTTCTCCGGTTGCTCTACCGCAGGACGAGGATGCATCAGTGTCCGAACTCCAAACTCATTCGTCGGATCAAGAGGTTGAGCCTGCAGTGGAGCTTGTACCAACGTTCATCCCGGAACCTGCGACAGAACCCGTGCTTGAAACGGCTTTGGTTGCCGAATCGGAGATGAGGACAGTATTCGACACTACTCCTGAAGGTGAGGCTGAGCCTCTAGTGGAGGCCCCTCTTCCTACCAATCTACCTGCAGAATCGACTACTCCCACTTCACCTGTATTCGAACCTTCAGCCACGGTTGTTGATGCTTCCTCGGTCCCATCC
>MVAI01000193.1:0-37395 GCA_014825565.1 Phaffia tasmanica | reverse complement strand
CGGATGATAGGTCCGTATTTGTAGAAGAGGAAAGGGATAGGCATCATCATCTACACGCCCCGATCCAAAACCAAGCATCATGAGTGTAAGTCTTTCACTGCCTTTTTGAAAGATTCTATAAAACCAGAAGCATTGATAACGAGGGGTTAAACACTCACGATAGAGATGAAACCCATGATGGCACTAGCCCATCGAGGGCCGGCTGCAGAGTTGTAAAACCTATCGACAAACATCGGGAATGCTCCTCCTTTGTATCACCAAGTCAAATTATACATATCAGAAGAAAGTAGCACGAAAAGTGAGCAAAAGTCATACGCAAATTGAAACATAAGAAAGGAGCAAAAGCGTAAGAATGAGAACGTACCGACAAGACGAGTGAAGAGGGTCTTGGAAGCCATGCATGATGATGCGTATTTCGGATACGAATCCACCAAGTAGGTGTTTGCTCCAACTGTCATTTGTTTATAGAAAATGTTTTCAGCGAATGAAGGTGTGACGAGATACAAACAGATGAGTGTATCTTAAAAGAAAGGAATATGAAACTGACTGTAGATGGCGATAATGGCGAAACCTAAGAAACCGCAACCGAAAGCTGCTCCGATCCAATGAACGTGTTCGTAACTAGTGAATGCAAAGATAAAGAATCCAGAGGGCAGGATCTGCAATAAATTAAAAAGAAAAAAGAATGACAACTTGTTCGTCAGTCTTTAGCACATAAACGAAAAGAAAATGGAAACAGATCTTACGATAGAACCAAACATCATCGAAGGAAGTCTTGCCTCGGGAGGTGTAGGAATTCCCTCCGCAACACACTCGGCCGTTCTCCTAGCGTAGAACTTTCCTTGAAGTGGGATGACAGTTACGTAGACGACACCCATTCCGAGTCTGCCCATGCACGAAAGATGAAGAAGTGTTCAGATCATGACGGCTTGTGCGATAATAGCGCGAGTAGTAACAATAGAATGATATTCTTACAACACAGGAATGAATGAGAGACCGGTGGATCCAACCGAGAAACTAATGATATGAGAAGTTTGAATGGTGAAGAATCAGATATCATCGACTATAGACAAATAAAAAAGCCATCTAGGCATACTTACTGATGAATTTGTTGAAAGACGATAGGAATAGCGAAGAAGAGGAAGTACAGAAGCCCGTCTACAGAGAAATGTTTGATAATGATTGATGAGCAAGAGCAATCCTGAGGTGATAAGACAAATGAAGGAAGTAAAGAAGCGCAAACTCACAAATCAAACAGAGGTACATGGTGAAGAGAACGATGATAGGCTCGGTGAGCATTAATTGAATTGGTCGGACCAAACTTTCAAAGAGGATTTCTGCGACTGGTCTTCTATTTCTCTCCTGTTCGGTACAGTATGTTTCGTCGCCGGTTTCTTTAATGAGTTTGTGAGCTCGCTTTTTGAGAAGGATAGGCGCATAGGTCTCTGAGAGGAAAAATAAGTTAAGGAGGAATGTAAGACCGGTTATGATGAGAAGTAGATACTAGATCGAAGACGATTTAGGAAAGAGAAGGGAATCAGTACGAAAGAGGGCAACTAGGTGATAAGACAACACATGGCTACTCACATAAGGCCATCGCCAACCGGCGGAAACAAGATAACCGGCGACGACTGGTCCAACGACTGGCCCTGCGAAAAGTGTTCCAGAAAAGATGGCCATAGGTAATCCTCGATCGGGGGTATGCCAAAGGTCGGTGATAACACCTGCTACGACGGTGACTGGGGCAGAAGCACCCAAACCGGCAAGAGCTCGACCAACGACCATGGTGGTCGCGTTCTTAGCAAACGCAGAGGGGAACGTGAAGACTGGTGAAAAGAGGCATATTGGTCAGATTCAACTATATCCAAAAACAAAGTTGAGGGGTAAGAAATTGTAGGATAGACATACCAAAGTACAGGAACATGGACAATTTGAGAATAGGTGCTCGTCCGTAGAGCTCGGATAAAGGTGCAAGGACGAGAGGGCCAATACCGAATCCGAAGACAAAGACCGCAATTGTCTAAAGTGGCCACAGAAGAATTCAAAGACAGAGTTGAGTCAAACAGGAGGCTTCGAGAGTTACACCTAAACCAAACTTACGAGGTGCATAATATCCAAGGTGGTGTGAAGATCCTCGGCAGCATCCTCGAAATCCATGACAACCTTATTAAGCAATAATCAGAAAAAAGCATATGGTCGGATGTCTTGATCAGAGATTGATTTCAGAGAAGAGGCGATGTCGACGAAGTAACACTTACAAGTGCACTTCCCAGAGCAACAACGAAGCAATCGAATGAAACCAACATTGTCTTGAACCATTTATTGTGCAACGACATGTTTTTTGGGTCTTCCGGACTGATGGTGAAGAATATAATGATGGTGAGGCAGGGGTTAATCACGTCTGAAAGAAGTTGATGACTAACTCATTCTCTTCAAATGTCACTATCTTGTAGTCTTTGATACCCTTCTCCTGGTCGGTTGGACCAAATCCAACTAAAGTAGGTGTTGCGGAATGCTGAATTGGGTGCTCCTACACGTGGGTAAATGTTCGGGCTGAGTTAGCTTCTTCGTCATCGTGAACCGGTTATCAGATAAGAATATAAAAGGAGGAATTCGGCGGAACTTACTTCTTCCGAAGATGGGATGAACCCCTTGGCTGTGGTGGTAGTGTACCTGAAGAATGACCACAAGAATCTGTAAGTATGCGTACATGCGCGCATATTTGAATGTATTGAAATATGCCAGACAAAGAAGTTCGTATCAAAAAAAAGAAAAGAACACACTCATCCGTTTCTGGGCCCTTCTCTGTCAGCCGAGGGTAATTTAGAGCGTCCAACCCTGTGGGTGATGCGTGGTTATGTATAGAAGCGGACATGGGGAAGAAATAAGACCTTGTGGATATGTGCGCCAGATTTTTTGTGGAAGAATCCGTGTACCTGACAGCCCTGGAGTTTTTTTCGAATAAGAGAAGTTGTGTGTGTGTGTGTCGCGCTGAAAGAACAGAAGGAAAAAAAGAGAAGAAAGAAAGAGTACGTCCGAGGGCAACTCTTTATATAGATATTCACATCAATCCGACCATGGAGCTAACTGTCCGAATATTCTACCCCGCAAAGAAAATTACGATCGAACGCAAATGTCGAAGCGAACACAAACTACTCGAGAAAAACAGAAGGAGCGAACGAGAATGGAAGGATGAGCGAGCGAAATAATTCGTCGGACGTCCGCCAATCTGAGAGAAACGGAAAGATTCGGCCGACTGTTATCTATCGGAAGAAACCGGGAGCTCGAACGGTACAGAACAATTTTCATCTGACGAGTGACCGTCCCTTCTGTCATAAACTTTCCATTGCCATTCTTTCCGACGATAGCATCTCTCAAGTGATATTGCAACTGTAGAGATGAATGAATATCGGATTAAGGGGGTGGGGAAAGCAATAAGAAGAAGAGAAAAGGGAAGTTCAGGATGGATAGATGGATAGATGGTTGAGTAGATAATCGATCGGTAGGCAAAAGTGAATATCCTCGTCGAGAAGGAAATCATTTAAAAGTCTCTTTCGGGGCGCAGTCGATTTCTTTGCCGTTTGACCGTCCCCGATCCTCCGCTCCGGAGCCGGATGAACTCGGCCGTCAAACGCCATGGTAGAGGGAGACCAAGGCCCAAAGAAGATTCAATATATTGATGAGGCATAACAACATTGATAGGAGATGAATAGAGAATGAAGAAGAACGTAGCAAGCGGTTGGTACGCGTATAGATAGAGATGATCACCAATTGATCGATCAAACCGGCCGGAGTTAAATAAAGAGTAAAAGGAAGAGCATCAAGTCGAAAGAAGGCTAGAGACCAGCACCAAGCAAGGAAAGGATACGACAGGCAAGGGATCATATACGAGTATACGTCGCAACGGTCTTCAGATAAAACACAAAAGGGCAACAGGAAGACCGAGAAAAGATCGATATCATAGATAATAGAAGACTGGAAATACACCACCGATGATAATATTTGGGGAGGGGGGAAGGGAAGAGAAACGTCCTTGGAGCGCAATTAAATGAAGTAAAAAAGAGAAAAGAAACATAGCCCAACTTCAACCTTGCCAGCCCAAAGGTTTCTCAACATTCATTGGCTTCATTGGCTTAGACTCCCATCCGGTTCCGACCCCAGTTGAGCTTGCACCCATTGGATGCCCGTAAGGCGAGTCATATGCAATTCCATCATACGCATCATCAATTCCATCGTATGCTGAGTTTCTCACCGTCACGCCTGCTGCAATCTCGCCGGCCGATAAGGACGGTACTGGTTTCCTTTTCGAGATAGAGATCGACCGCTGGACAGGTCCGGCAGTGATGGGTTCAAAGGAATCAGTTGCCGCCATCATCGCCGTCGAGTCTGCCACCGGTGATCCCTGGGGCGTTCTGAACGGGTTGTTCTGACCCTCATTAGAAATTGGCTCTTGGTACCCATACGGCTGCTGTCGGTGCTGATACAATCCCTGTTGATGGGAAGATTCCGAACTAGGCGGAGAGTTTCTCATAGACGGATTAAACATTTGATATGCGCTCGGAGCAGGGGGATGACCGACCGAGGGAGGTATTCTGTTCGTTTCGTTCATCAATCCAGTCGATGGTGGGGCAGGTAGTGGCCTAGGCGGAATCGCCGGGGGTAGATTCTCCATCTGAATCATCTTTTCCTCTGCTCTACCTCCGTAAGATTCCTTTGAATTTCCATTCTTGTCTTCGCTCTGATTTCGAACCCATCCTGCTCCTGCACCAACTCCTGCTACACCACCCTCATGGGTTTGCCCGTTCGTATCAACATACAATCCGGAGTTGTCATCGGAAGGTCCTCTCGAATGGGACACCCCGTATGGACCACTGGTTACTTTTCGTGCCTTGTTCTTCTTCCAATAGAGAAAGATTCCAACGATGATGGCTATTCCGGCAATGACACCGACAACGGCACCGCCAATTACTCCTCCACTGGTAGACTTTCCACTTGAAGCAGCAACGCTAGTAGCACCGGATGCGGAGGCAGAAGCGGTCGACGTCGACGATGATCGAAGGGAAGTCACCATGGATGAAGTGGAGGTTGAGACGGCCGAGGACGAACTCGAAGCGGAAGCAGCAGCGAGTAAGGCGCTATCTCTGAACAAACTCATATCTTCATGAAAACCACGAAATACATATGAAGATGTTGTTTGATTTTAAAATCAGAACTCGAGGTGTTTTACTTTTCGAATCGAGGAGGCGCTCCACTCACAATAAACTCCACCACACGCGGTCGTTGTGTTTCCACCGCAGTTGCTCTGACAATCAGACTCTCCGGACGTCAAAACGGACGTGGAACTCAAGTCATTTCCGCATGTACATTGAGTTGAATACTAGTTTACACATCCCCACAGACAGTTGAGAAACGGGCTGAATAAACTAAAATGTATTTCTTTTATTTGGGAAACAAGGAAAGAGACTTACCTCGACACCGGCGTAGCCATAACCACCGGATTGGCAGAACGAAACACACATTGACTGGGTCATGTTAGAACTCTCTAAATAGTCGGCCGACAAGGCATGAGTCGAGCTGTTGCTGCCTGAGGTTGGGAGTGCATCAGAATAGCATCCTACATAAACCCAGGAAGCTGAGAGTGAAGTGGGAGCTGACGGAGCAGCCGTGGTAGTTGTAGCTAGAAACGAACACCCATATGGAAAAAAAGCCGTGAGGATACATCAAAACCTGACCCAGAACGACCAAAGACACAAGAAAGACTCACTTTGAGCATTGACCAGCGACGAAAGAAGGACCAACGCGACCGAAACTGAAGACATCATAGAAACCATTGTGAATACTTGTCTCGTTACCGCGTCGTATGAATTTGGATAAACGTGGATGAATATATGTTTGTGTGTTGTATTGTAAATTGGTGTTGTGTGTGTTTACTGGAGAGGGCCTGCCTCAAAAGTGAAACGCAGGTGTCCGTCAAAGAAAAGATGAGATGTAAGTGAGGACTACAGTAGTTCAAGATGGAATCTTTGCAAGGCTGTATACGAAGAGGTTTAGGAGCGAGCAAGGGAAGTAAAGAATACATCTGCAGTGTTAGTGGTTGCACTAGATAGCGTATCGGTATGCCTGACATAGCCGACATACACATATATCAAATTTGATAAAATTGACTCACTGCTTAAGAGCACAGAACAAATAGGCAGATTCTTCGACCACGATAGATAGAAAGAGACGATAAAAGAAATGGAAGATAGATAATTCGAGATGGTGTATAAGGAAGAAGTGCAAGAGTCGGCTTTCCGGAAAATGGCTGGATCAAAGGGATGGGCGAAAAAGAAAACATTCAACATATTACGTAAGATAATGTTCTTTTGCCTTTCCCATGTAATCAAATCGAAGGGCGAATGCTACACCTGTAGAGGGAATGTACTACGTGCTGATGATAATTTTTATGTATACTTTGAAGTTACCGATTTGTCTTAACAATCAAGAGTGGGATTGCGGCAAGGGACCAAATCGGAATTTAGATTGACGGTTAGATGGAGATATCAAATAATGGTGGATTCTATCGATGGGGAGGAGAGGGTTTAAAAAGTATATAGACAGCATATGGAAATAAGATAAAAAATGCAAAGAGGAATCTAGTAGCCGCTTGACATGTATCAAACAATCTTGACGAAACAAAGAAGAGCAAAATTTTAATGATGACCTCCGCAAGATTCGTGCCCAATCAGTTGTCTACGCTGTTGACCACCTTTAGGGACCTTACTAGTCGTGTTCCAGAAAAACCAGTCGTCGACGTGCTCGTTCAATTGCACGGTGATTAGATCAAGCGATAGACCCAAATGAGAAGCAATTCTCTCTCCGATCTGGGTCGTTTAGGTGAAAACAAGGAAAGTCAGTTTTTTGACGCGTCGAGCTCATCAAAGAGTAGAAAGATATATCAGTCAAGATTCACCTCGTAATTCTCTTTCGATCCGTGAAAGTCAGTCGAGAAAGGTTCCATATAAAGATTCTAAAGAATATGGTTGTTTGAACAAGTTGCACTGTTTAAATAAGATGAAAAAGCAATCGAATTGACTCACAACATCAACTCCGGAGTGGCCATGGGTAGCCCAACCAAGCTGAGCACGATGAGAAGACATGTTTGCCAGACTAAATTTCCCATCGGACTCACGTCAGTACCTTCGACGAGCAAGGAGATCCTATCTTGTAAGCAGATGGCAGCGCTTCAAAACTTACAATACATCTACCCACCACTCCCCACCTACGATTCCCATCGATTCGCCTAAACCTATCACCTCATCGCGTGTCGCATCTTCGATCCCCAAGCCCTGCTTGAAAATTTCCTCTTTCAACCAGTCTTCCTGAATCTCACCCTGATGGATTTTTGAATGAGCGATTACCAACTGACCGAGCGCGGCCGTGGAATGAGTCACATTTGTCAGTGCTTGTGGGAACCAATTATAAACTGGGTAATGGTATGGTGACAACTGTCGGGCAAGGGAAAGTCCACCGGTTTCGTGGTCGGATACAGAGATCAACTCAGTATTAGACGAAGGGTGATCCTTGATCCATTTGCCTGTTTTGAGGAGGACGAGATAAAATTTAGGTAACCGATGGTTTAGATGGCTCTCAAATGCTACAAAGATTAGGCAAAAAAGGCAGATTGGACTTACGAACAACAGCCACAGCTCTTTGATACTCAAAGATCTGGAAATTCGACCACATTGATACAACTAGATGAGCGTGGACACTAGCAACTAAATAAAAATGACGGCCTACCTCTTCGGCATGTGCTCCTGGATCATTCGAATGCCCGGCCATATCGATCCGACTACCCTCAATCATCAAAAAGAATCCATTACCCCAACCATCGGATCTGTTCCAAAACTTCAGTCGGGACCAGATCGAAGGCTGATCGCTTCTTGCTGCTTCGTCAAGAGTTTTGAGGGCGATCTCGGTCATATTTGTTAATGAGGGTTCGGATGAGGTCGATGGGAGATGAACTCGGTCGATATTATAGTTGAGATGATCGCCTTGAAAACAGAAGTAAATTTTGTTTAGGGACTTTTGCTATAAAGTATCAAAAGCTGGGACAGAAGAACAAAACTAACGGTTAAAAAGCCCCAAAACAGGCAAGGGTAAGCCCTCTGCGCTTTTTTTAGATAAGTCAAACAATTCTTTTTCCGACAAAATCACCCGAGTTCCTTTTTTTCTAGCTGACTCGAGCATATCAGTATTGTCTGTTCTGCATGACGAAGAGGTTTCGTTGGATTCAAAAACTGTCGTTGTTCGTTGAAATCAGTGGTACCAAAGAAATAAACGTTTGAGGTCTAGACTGATATCAACAAAGATCGACTGCGATAAGAAGAAAGAAAAACATACAGCAAAGACCTCCTCCCAAGGCAAGATCAACAACATGGCCTAACGGACCATCGCCAACACTGGTAAAAAGAAAGAAAACCAGATATCGAATTATGCATGGAGACGTTATCTGGTTTCAGAACAAAGTAAAGACCAACAGAAACTCGGCAATCTCGGACTGAGCACATCGAAGACTCCAATTAGCACGCGGCACAGATAGAATTGGAAAGGGAAAAGAACGAACCTCCATATCTCGATCGACCACGTGAGAATAAAAACAGGCAGGAGCTGGGAAGGTATACAGCAAAACAAATTAAACAAGTAAGCGTCCAGTCGTTCATCTACAGCAAATCATGTAAACATACTAGCATGGGTCAAGCGACTCGTCTTATTTATTTGATGTCGGTTGTTAGCGAAGAAACGACTGAAAATGATTGGAAGACAGCAACTCACGACAACAAGCCCTGTTTTGTAGCCCTTTTGTTTGGCCGCCTCGAGAACGGTTCCGCATGGCCTGTGTCTACCTATATCGTCGAACAGAATTATCCCAGAGATCAATACGCGCACATCGTCCCGATCTGACTGAAGAGCCAAGACGTTTTGTTTGGTACAAACCTTCTGGTTCTACCGATATAGCTCCGTTATAAGATTTCATCGCACAAGAGAATGCGGTTGCACCTGCTGCCGAATCAGTAACAAACGAATTTGAAGATCTCGTTCTTGAGCTTCCGATTAGGATCTCATCTAGAGGAAATTTGAAATCATCCTTCCAATCCAAGCCATGTGTGTACTTGTAGAACTCGCGAGCAAATGTTTCAGAGGCTGGACCAAAGCCGTCGGAGACCATGAGAATGAAGTTTGTCCGGCTGGGTTCTGATTAAAGATGGTAATTTAAACGATTCAGTAACGCATATAGATAGTCACAAAAGAGAGGTACGAACGATAAGTGCTAGCAAGGTAGACTCCGGCAAGGATTACGGTTATTGGCAAAGCTATCAGCCATGGTGGAAGGGATCTTAGCCATGCCTATTGTCAGATACATACGACAGGAAAGAGAACATTGCGATCATCCATGACATTGAACGCATTTATACCCTGGCTCAATATGGTTGATCAAAAGCAGCATCGAAACACATACAACAAACGTACGTTTAGTCCAATCTTTTTCTTTATAATTCGATCAAAATCAACTTCTCCAATCGTATCTTCATCGTCCCCATCTTCTCTTCTGGGGTTTAATAAATGTTGTGAAGACATGAGGAAGACGTGCACAACAGAGTTCAACCAAGGCTTTGGATGGAATACACCTAAGGGGTTATCGGGGCGTACGGGGTTGTACGATGCTGTTGTTAATCACGTGATTTATATTTGCCACACTCGGCAGAGACGACACTTGCCTTTCCAACGCTTCGTCTGCTTCCAAGATTCTTCCTTCTTTCCTTCCTTCAACTCAATCTCTCTTTCTCATCGCTTCTTTGTCTATCCATTATGTCTAACCCTGGTAGGTTTGATCTGTCTGTCTGTACCTTCCGCTGAAACATGTGCTCATTGTCTTTGTTCTCTGTTTCCTTTCTTTGCTGGTATCGTGCGTGGGCGGGTGCGATCGATGATCGATCTTCTCGATCACGCGGTCATTGATGTGGTGGAAATTGTTGATACCGATGTATCATTTCCTAATTCGTTTACCTTCTTCAACAGGAAGAGCAATTCTCTCGCGTCTGGCCCGCCAACTTCAGCAGTCTGCCAAGTCCGGTGGGGGATCAAATGGAGGATCTCCCCCTCCGGGAGCCCTTCTTGGTGGAGGAGGTGTTGCCCTTTTGATCGCTGGTGGATTGGTCCTTCAGAACAGTTTGTTTAATGGTGAGTCTTTTTCATTTCCAGTTAAGATCAATCAAGTGGGCTGCATGGGTGTCCATGAACTGGTTGGCCTGAGGTCTATCATACATGCGTGTATGTATGGGTTCTGAACGTGTCTTGAGTGGTTTGACAACTTTTTACAGTCGATGGTGGACATAGAGCAATCTTGTACACTCGGTAAGTTTCTGTTGTTTCGTCTCCTTTTAACCTTGTCGTTATGGCTTGGGGTTAGTTTGCTAATCAGTTTGTCAAATATTTTGATATGTTCCGGGTTCATCCAGAACGGGAGGTATTCAGAGCACAATTTATCCTGAAGGAACCCATTTCGCTGTTCGTATATGTCTGCTCTTCATATGTCTCCTGTCCTATTTAAGCTGGCGGCCTTCAGTTCCTCAATTCGGCTCCATGTCTTTTATATATATCAGATTCCTTGGTTCCAGACCCCGATAGACTTTGATGTCCGAGCCAAGCCTAGGTAAGAACTTTCACGAGTCGTCTGGAGCACAGATATAGGGGCCAGCTAGTTTTCCCGGTTTTGAACCTCTTGGTGTGACATTATCTTCATCGAATTGCCTTAGAAACATTGCCTCTTTGACCGGAACGAAGGATTTGCAGATGGTCAACATCACTTGTCGAGTACTTTCCCGGCCCGATGTCCAAAACTTGCCGACGATCTACCGGGAGCTGGGAACCGACTATGATGAGCGAGTGTTACCCTCAATCGTAAATGAGGTCTTGAAGGCCGTTGTCGCTCAGTTCACGGCTGCTCAGATCATCACTATGCGAGAGCAGGTACAGTATAGCTTATGAATTCAAAGATCCTTTGCCCTTGCAGTGTATGACTAATCATTCAAATCTTGATCATACATAGGTTTCTAGGTTGGTGCGAGATAATTTGGTTCGACGAGCCAACCAGTTCAACCTTCAGCTAGACGACGTGTCCATTACCCATGTCGCCTTCTCTCCTGAGTTTACTCACGCCGTTGAAGGTTCGTTATCGTTATTGTCATTGGTAGAGTTGATCACCTGATATTAACTGTTACTTTGTTACCGTATCTTTGATGATCGTGCTAAATAGCTAAACAGATTGCCCAGCAGACTGCTCAACGAGCCGCTTTCCTTGTTGACCAGGCCATTCAGGAGAAGCAGTCAATCATCGTCCGAGCACAAGGAGAGGCCAAGTCTGCCGAGTTGATTGGAGATGCGGTCAAGGCCAACAAGGGATTCCTAGAGCTCAGACGATTGGAGGCTGCTGTTCGTTGTTCCGTTTTTTTTTTAAAACATGACAACTGCTATTGTGGTGAGTTACTAACTAGGTTGCCTTCCCCTTGTCACAAAATAGAGAGATATTGCCAACATTGTTGCCAACAGTGGGAACAAGCTTATGCTGGACTCTGGATCCCTTCTTCTCGATGGTATGTTCTTTCCCGTGATTCTGGAATATAGCCGAATTTTTGGCTGATAGTCTTTGCATCATTTTTTTTTCCTTCTATAGTGACGGAGGAACATGCCAAACGTTAGGAAAGACGCAGTGGATATGGGAGCAACGCGTTGGGTGGATGGTTAGCTATAATGATACAATCAAACATGCCTTTTCAAAGAATATATGCATTGTAGAATGAAACAACAAAAGCACAATAGAGGATAGCAAGAGTTAAGGAAAAGAAACAAGACGAAGCTGTCGTTCGCTGACGACAACGACTGTTCTCCGGACCGCAAAGCCCGGGGCCCGGAGCATAACCCCAACTTTTCTCTCGTCTCTTTTTTTCCGTCCTTTTTCTTTTTTCTTTTTTTTCCTCTTGCATAATCACCCTTTTCTACAACCAACCACCACCTTCCATCTTTTTTCTCCTTTTCTTTTCCTCAATTCATCGACTTCCAAAATGTCTCTTGCTTCACGTTAGTTCTGAGATTGCAATCCGGTTTTTCTGTTTTGTTCACGGTATTTTGTTTACCCAACTTGGCCATCTGATGACGTTTTTTTTCTTGAATTTCGCATCGTGCTTTCTAATCTTAATGGCCTACATCTCTGTCTGGCACAGTCTACCCTTCCTGGAAACAGCTCCAGACCCTCCACGACTCCAAAGCTGGCTCTTCCCTCGTTCTCAAAGATCTTTTCGCTTCAGACCCGAAGCGATTCGAACAGTTCCAGGCCACCTACAATGCTTCGACTGAGAAGGGCTCTGAGGTTGAGATCTTTTTGGATTACTCCAAGAACTTGATCGATGAGGACGTCTGGAAAGCTCTTTTGAGCTTAGCTAAGGAGGCTGGTTCGTTTCCGTTCCCTTGTTTTGTTATAATCGTGGCATGGTATATCATAGATTGCTTACATCTGATGGCTTTTGAAACCTATCTCCCTTGTCATACAGACGTTGAGAAGAACCGAGATGATATGTTCTCAGGAAAGCACATCAACACTTCCGAGGACCGAGCCGTTCTTCACGTTGCTCTTAGAAACCTTTCCAAGTGGTCCATCCCTGAGGAGGGTACTGAAGAGGTGTTTGAGGTTCTTGAGCACATCAAAGTCTTCACTGAGTCTGTTCGATCTGGCGAGTGGAAGGGTTACACTGGCAAGACCATTACTGATATCGTCAACATCGGTATTGGAGGATCCGACTTGGGACCTGTTATGGTGACCGAGGCTTTGAAGGACTACTCCAAGCGAGACTTGAAGTGCCACTTTGTCTCCAATATTGACGGAACTCATCTCGTTGAGGAGCTCAAGGAGTGCAACCCCGAGACCACCCTCTTCATCATTGCCTCCAAGACTTTCACTACTCAGGAGACTATCACCAACGCTGAGTCTGCTCGAGATTGGTTTATGGCTACCGCCAAGGACGTTAGTCTAAAAATTCTGTTTCTTCCGTTTGTTGATAAATCATTGCTTGTTCATTGACACCTCACGGTATCCTTCTCGTTCGATATAAACAGAAAGCCCACGTTGCCAAGCACTTCGTCGCTCTTTCCACCAACACCAAGGCTGTCACTGAGTTTGGAATCTCCTCCGACAACATGTTCAAGTTCTGGGACTGGGTTGGTGGTCGATACTCGCTTTGGTCCGCTATCGGACTTTCCATCGCTCTTGCGATCGGTTACGAGAACTTTGAGCAGCTCCTTGCTGGAGCCCACGAGATGGACAAGCACTTCAAGGAGACTCCTTTGGAGAAGAACTTGCCTGTCATCCTTGCGTTGATCGGTATCTGGTACAACGACTTCTATGGTTTGTGTATACTTTCGCGAGATCTCGGCTGTGTCTCTTGAGGAAAAATAGCTGACTGGGTTCGTTTCGATCTTTGTGAACTGGTTTTGCATCTTTCAGGCGCTCAGACCCAGGCTCTACTTCCTTACGACCAGTACCTCCACAAGTTCGCCGACTACTTCCAGCAGGTTTGTCTGTTTCCCAAGACATCTCTGCTTGCCCCTTTATTCACACTTTTCTGATCTTCGTGTTTTTCGTGGTCTCGGTACGTTACTAAAATAGGGAGATATGGAGTCTGACGGAAAATTCGTCACTAAGGATGGAAACCGAGTTGATTACCAGACTGGAGTAAGTCTAATCAGTTTTCTTTGGTGGCTTGTTGATTGTACCTGATGATCTAATAATTGTGTACCATTTATCTTTGCCTCAGCCCATCATTTGGGGACAGGCCGGAACCAACGGACAGCACGCCTTCTACCAGTTGATTCACCAAGGAACGAAGCTTATCCCCTGTGATTTCTTGGCCCCTGTGGAGACCCTCGTAAGTTGGCTCGTCATCAATGCGGAGCTCCACACTTCAAAGACGCTCACTGACGTAAATTGTTGTATCACTTAAAGAACCCTATCTCTGGCGGAAAGCACCACGAGATTCTCCTTTCAAACTTCTTTGCCCAACCCGAGGCTCTCGCTTTCGGTAAGACTGAGGAGGCCGTCAGGAAGGAGCTCGGAGCTGCTGCTTCTAATGAGGCTTTGGCTAAGAGCAAGGTGTTCGAAGGAAACAAGCCTACCAACTCGATCTTCTTCCAGAAGTTGACTCCGGCTACTCTTGGTTCTTTGATCGCCATGTACGAGCACAAGATCTTTGTCCAGGGTACTATCTGGGGTATCAACTCTTTCGACCAGATGGGAGTTGAGCTCGGAAAGGTGTTGGCTAAGAACATTCTCGCTCAGCTCTCTAGCCCAGAGAAAGTACAGGGACACGATAGCTCAACTACCGGTCTTATTCACTACTTCCAGTCTCACCGAAAGTAAACAGGAGGATAGTGTTTGGCTTTCTGGAATCTTTACGTTTGACTCACTGTAGTATTATTAAATGCATCTTTCTAATTCTTTCAAATGTAAAAGTTTCGTGTTATCTGCCGATTGAACTGAGAAGGTCACGTGATCGTCGGGAGAAGCCGAGTCGCCCATCAGATTGTTTCTTGCTTCTTACAACGATCATCTCATCCATCATACATCTTCATCATGATTCCAATCCTGGCTTCTATACTTGCACTAAGTGTTCCTGTGCTTGGAATATCTATTCCGACCGCTCAGCTGGATAATAAACTATGGCATCACATTGTCACCGATCCTTCTCCAGCGTTTATTTCTGCTCATGCCTCTAGATATTACGGAACATACGGCTCGGCTGAATACTCGACTCCCATCTACATCGTTCCTCAACATCAACGGGGTAACTCAGATGATGGTTCCTATGGCCTCAAATCTTTTACTCGTGATGAAGGACAACGACTCTTCTGGATTGGTCATGCTGGACTCGCCGAGGATGTCGATAAGGAAAATTCCTTCGCAGACTTTAAGAAGAACTTATTTCAGACTATCGATCTCAGCAGATCATCTCTGAACACTCTCTGGTCCTCAGCATACCTGACTAATCAAGACGACCAGATTCCGAACTCTATTGAAGTTACTGCCCCAAAGAATGAGATTATTGAGTTCTTGTGTGTAGATCCCAGAAAATTTGCTTTAGTCTTGGTGGGAGAGAAGGTGATACCGTACATCGATGTACTTATGGAGAGGGACCTGGTGGCGGTAGCGTTACCTGAAAACCCTTTGCCATTGATGGCTGATAAAGTCGATGAGGAGAGAGTATATTTCTTAAGAAACGCGTACGTCGATGAACTGTTCAGCTTCAATGCTAAGTGTTTTTTTTTTCCTGATTGCTGATCAAACGTTCTCTTCCTTTTCAAAAACATGGTAACATGCAGTACTAAACATGTCAAGCATGATTCTAAGATCGATAAATTGGTCTCATCTCTTTCAATCTCTGACTTTAAGTCAGCTGTCCAGTATCTTACGGGCGAGGATCCATCCAGTTGGTCTTCTTTCACATTCTTTCTGTTCAAATAGCTTCCTTCTCGTTTTAATCGTGACGACGGTCTCCTTTGAAACGATCCATATAGGTCCTATCACTTCCCGACATTCCTTCTCAGATGGAGCTAAACTTGCTGCGAAATGGATTGTTGGTGAAGTCGAAAAGACAGGAGCAAACTGTTTGACCCACGATTTCTTGGATGGATTCGCTCCGAACGTGCTTTGTGAGTATCCTGTCCATGGAGGAAAGAAGCCGAGGAATGGGCAAATCATCCTTTCTGGACATTACGATGTGAGTTGTGCAGCCCACTTCAGAATTGATTTTTCCTTGGTGTCAATCGAAAAATGAAAACTCACTTGATCAACGCGTTCTTTCAGTCTCGAGGAACTTTTGGGAATGTTTTAATGCCTGGAGCAGATGACGACGCTAGTGGATCAAGCCAGCTTATAGGTATTGCTAAAGCCATCAAGCGAGCTGGTATCAAGTCTTTTAAAGAGAAGGTGAAGCTTGTTGATCTTTGACTGTTCTTATATGCAGCTAAATCTTGCTAATGATATCTTTGCTGCTCTTTTTCATATGTGTATTCATCTAGGTCACGCTTGCATTCTTTGCTGGAGAAGAACAAGGCCTCTTAGGAAGCGCCGCTTTCGCTAGTACGTGAATTCGATCTTCGATACCCCTCAGACAATCCTTTAGGAGCATCATTTGGAGCTCAACATTGTCTTTCTTTGTCTGTTGGATTTGCTCACCTGTAGAGCAGCTATATGAACAAAACGCTACCGTCGTTCTTCAGGTTCAGGCCGATATGTTGGCTTACCATGATCCTGATGAGCCTCTCCAACTGGGCTTCCCCGACTCGTCTGTCCCTGGTCTTTGATCTTTACGCATACATATTCTCCTGACTGAGCATAAACCGTGGGATGGAATTTTTCCCTTTCTACATTACACCATTTTAGCATCGGACTCCCTGAGGCGGCGGAGCTTCTTACGAAGATCTCTGGAATTTATTCTCCCGAGTTGGTCGTTGGTAAAACTAAGGCGTGCTGCTCTGACCGTGAGTATTGTCGTATTTGTTCGTTATCACACTCGAATATTTGCGATGATTTGACCATATGCGCGTTCTCTCGGGTATGCCGAATTGTTAGATCAAAGCTTTGTCCAGTACGGATTCCCGGCAACCCAAGTTTTCGAGCGAAACGGTCGTCAGTATCTTTCTTTCTTTCCTCTTTGCTTAGTTACGAAACCTTTGCTGACCCTTACTTTTGTTTCTTTCTCGGCTTGTTTTTCTTTGTACAGCGATCATTGACCCCATGTATCACAACAGTGGTGACCTAAGTGATCGAGTTGGCTACGACTTCAATCAGCTTAGATCTATCGCCAAGGTCACTGTAAGTCTCTATTTTCTAAA
Organism: Phaffia tasmanica; assembly: GCA_014825565.1. Lineage (NCBI taxonomy): Eukaryota > Fungi > Basidiomycota > Tremellomycetes > Cystofilobasidiales > Mrakiaceae > Phaffia > Phaffia tasmanica. The sequence goes on along the minus strand of MVAI01000193.1, from coordinate 20,472 downwards.
TCGGAAAGCTCTTTCGTGGCGCCAGTTGCCAGGCATGATGAGCTGGAATACACGTACTGATAGTTTCTGTTTGTATTCCTAGTTTGCAACTTTGCTCGAGATTGGAGGATACGCCATTTAGGTTTTCTTAGAGATTTTCGAACCTGGCTAGTTTTCTTCTTGCCTTCATATTTCTCCTCCTCCGTCACGTAGCAATCCTTTTCTTTCTTATTCTCGGTTTCATTCAATTTGTAAATTTCACTACCAATTTGCTTAGCTGCACTCACAGCTAAGGTTTGCACACATATCTCCCTGATGCGCTTTTGCCCATGACCGTCGAGTCATTACTGCTTGTGCTTTATTTTATATGGATCTTCAATCTTCAAGCGCGCGCCTCTATGCATTTTGATTCATCTCATTGAACGAGCAAGGAGATCTCTTTATCTCTTTTTCCGGTTCGAAAAGGCCTCTTGGCTCAAATCGGCTGCTCGTATTGAAGCGATAGAGACCACACCATGATAGAAAGATGATTTACAGCATAAAGTCAAGTCAGTATGTCACAAGGTGTTACATCAACTTGAGTTAACCTTTTCATTCATCCCCCTGCCGACGACTATGAGAGACACCCCCGTCCTTCTTCGCTTTCTCTTTTATTAATCTTTGTCTAAACAAGTGTTCTATAGTAAAACATGTGCATATGGGTCTGACCAATGGACAGCTCAGTCTCCAGATGTGTAGAGCAGTTTGCTTACTCGAATTCTATCTTGAGCTGAAGAAACTCTATGAATCGGAAATTTTGCGGACGAGTGTGTTCGTTGCTGGCCGTGGTAGTTGCCCAAGAAAGTTCGGAAGGAAAACGACAAGGACACTTTCTCGCTTGGGTTGCACAGCAACATGATGCTTCAGTCTGCTTCGATAGCTTCTTATGGATTTGAAGGTCCTTTCGAGCCTGGATTTCCGAATCCAGACTCCCACGCTTTCACGTCAACCGCCATGGTTTCTTCCCACTCGATCCTGCCTAAGATATGCCTACTGCTTCTACTACTACTGGTAACACTGGATGGACGTGGCTCTGCGGAGGTTCCTTCCCAAAACCCCTCTCTCTGCCAGGCTTCAAGTGCCGATTTTGACGTCTCGAATGAGGCGCTGGAAGAATGGAGTGTAAGTGATAATGACTGGAGGGTTGATAGCGAGAGTGAGAGGGATGTGAGAAGAGGAGGCAAGGAGTTTACTGTGATACATCATAACGAGAGCAGGACAATGCGTTTTAGTACTTCAGAAGAAGCGCCCAAGAAAGGAAAAAAGAAGTTTAGAAAGGAATCGAACCATAGTCTTGTAAGGACCACGAAACCCATAGAGGAGTAACAGTGGCGAACTCGATGCCTTTAAGCTTGAAAGCTTCCAAGAGAAGGTCCTCTGCTAGTTCACTCAGTGCTGCAAACTTGAATAATCGTTTTTGCTATTGAACGTATGCATACGTATAAAGGGTTGCGGTCAGCACGGTGAATAGGGTCGAAAGATACACCTGCAAAAGGAGAACGGACCAATTTGGCAAGGACATTATCGAGATCCTGTCTGGATGACGAGAGTTTGATCAACAAGGATGAAGGTGTTGGATTGAAAGGATACGGCTCGTTCGGCTTAACGCCTAGATTACTGATTTCCATTTTTGTCAGATGTCGTTGTTAATTTCCAGCCAGAAGAGGATTTGAGTGAGAATAGAAGCAAACTCACTCGAGTTCCGTTCTTGAATCTACACAACCCTTGCCAGCCTTGATTCCATCGGTCAGAACAATCTGCTCCCAATCTCTCAATGCTTTTTCAAACTCGATTAGGATGAGCCGAATTTTACGGTGGAAGGGAGTTGGGTCGTATGAAGGTCCTGTACTCTTTGGGGATATCGGCGGCCGGATCGGTGTTGGTGAAGGTGATGAGGGACCTTTAAGTGAAGCCAACCTAGACATAAGAGTGTGTCTATGTGAGGAAGTGTGTATGTATGATTGGTTGTATATGTATGCTAGGCAAAGGCCGTTGACGAAGACGATGATGATGCTGAATGATTAGGGATGGATGTCTGAAGGTGAAGGAGTTTTACTTCTTTACCACCATCATCTTTCACTCTCTTGCCCTCTTTCCTCATCACTTTCTTCATAACCACCCGGTCATTCTATCTTACATTCTTTTAGCCGCTTTATCAATTGTCTAGTCACTCTGGACACGGTCAAAGAATCAAAGCGAACAGCGAGAGTGGAAAAGAAATTTCCAAAAGGAAAAGATAATCCATCAAGAAGGGTGGGAATATACACATACACACGGCTTCATCGCTAACACCCTACATTAAATCTTGGGTTTCTTCGCTCATCGAATCTTCGATACTTCATCTTCCCTGTTCGTCCTCTAGTCAATTACATCATGCCTTTAAGTAGCAGTCATCAACATCAGGCTCACCCTAACCATCACCATCAACAGCAGCACCAGCACCAGCAGCACCATCAGCAACAACAACCCTCTAAGTCATCTCCTTCATCATCAGCTCAAACGGGCATGAACCAACCGGGTGGAAATGGAGCTGGGCCAGACGGATATCCGCCATCAGCAGCGGTCGTGCCATGGCCAGGATTGCTACCATGTTTGCATTTATACCCAGTGAACGACTCGTTCTTACCAAAGCTTATACAGCTTCCGCCTGGAAATATTCATGTATGCCGTCCTTCCTTTTGATCTTTTCACCTTAAAAGATAGAGCATATCGTGGATCGCGCTAATCTGGCTTGAAATAAACAAAACTCTGTGTATGATAATGTTGGTTTTCACTGGTGTTTCCGGGGACAGGTCAAAATTGGGCGACAGACGAGTGCTAAGACGGTGCCTGACGAGCGGAATGGATATTTCGATACCAAGGTTCTGAGTCGAACGCATGCCGAAGTTTGGGAAGAAGGAGGCAAAGTAAACATATTCTTCTTTTTGGGCCCTGGATGGCCTTCCAATGGGCGATCACAAATCAGCGAATTCAACTTATGGTGATGTTTTGGGCTCTGGTGTTACTAGATCTATATAAAGGATGTTAAGTCCTCGAATGGAACCTTCGTCAACGGAGAAAGGCTTTCGGCAGAGGCGACAGAAAGCGAAGCATACGAATTGAAGTCTGAAGATTATGTGGTATGTCTTCTATGATTCTCCTGATCTATTGTGTGCTACCGATGCTTGAGCTTATTGACCAATCGTCACTCATACTCCCTCTTGAAAATGCGCATCTTTTAATCGTATTTTCCTTAAACCTTAGGAATTTGGAATTGATATATGTGGAGACGACAACAAGACGATCGTTCATCACAAGGTATCTTCCAAGGTGTACTGTGTTTTGAGTCCACAAGATGTCGAGGCTTCCGCCAGGTTTGTTCATTTTTCTTATCTTCTCTTTTTGGGTTTCCCAATTTGTACTCCTCTAATCATCAGTTTGGGAAAATATCTTCAAAAATCTTTCTAGGGAGCTTCAAGAATATAACCAGGCCATGTCTCGACTTGCCAACATGCGCCGAGGAAACTCGAAACCCATCGGCCCAAACGTCAATGACCTCACGAGGCAGCTAGCGGTTAGGGCATTGATGATTCTTACTCCCAAACAACTTGGCGACTGATTTGCATCTAGTTTCTTCCTCGTAAATGTACAGAATGAGCTTCAAAAAAGTAGGGAAACAGCGGTCGATCTGCATAACCTTCACAATGCAATGAATGATATTCACGAGACGTTAGGTGGGGGAAACGTATGTCTGGCCTCTTTTCCCAGCTTTCATCGCCGCAAATCTGGATGGTTGTTACTGAACATTTTCAAGTTTTCTTCAAATCAGCTACCAGCTCAAGTTAATGCTATGCACCCAAGCGGTCCTTCACATGCTGGTTCAAACTCTCAACAGCCGTCATCGGAGGTTTTGCAATACCTACAGGCTCGAATTGATGATAACCAGCTTCAGCTCTACTCAAATCTGGGTCGGGTTCAAACTCTTGAAGGTCGGCTGACTGAGCATGAACTCATCAAGAAGGAGGTTGAAGATCTTCGGGACAGACTAGGCAGCTTGCAGGGTCAATTGGAATTCAAGACAAGAAGGGCCTTGGTTGCTGATGAGGAAGGCGACGAAGACGTCAAAGATTATCATCATGCCGTAGAGGACGAGGAAGAAGAAGACGGGGAAGACGAGGAAGAGGATGATTCAGATGATGACGCGAGGAGTGTTCAAACCGTCAAAGAGAGTGATGAAGGCAGAACGGGAGGAAGAGGCATCAAGAGGAGACGAGGGAATGGTTCCTCCGCTGTTAGAGCTTCATCCAACTATGGAGAGGTCGATAATGAGCGAGAAGGAGCTTATAGGGGTTCCTACCATGGTAGACATGGAAGATCCACTTCGGATGGTAACGGACGAGCAACCTCAAGAGATCGACCCTCTACTCCGGAACCTGGAGGAATCTCTAGTTCATCACATCTTCGATCCGACTCTCCCACTAGCTCGAAGAAACAAGAGAACGATGAGGAAGATGATAGGAGCGCACGAGGTCTGAATCAAATTGATGAGGAGCTTGAACAGCAGCTTCAAGAACACATCCAGCAAACACAGACGGTGCTTGCTCAAAATATCGCGCTAACCACCCGTTTAGACTTACTTGGGTCTGAATTGGACGGAGTGCTTGGACTTTCAAAATTGCTCCAGGATCAACACTCCACTGCACTTTCTACCGTCAGTCTTCTCGAGAGCCGAGTGGCTGAACTTGAGGGACAGGTGGGCGAGGTTGAGGGTAAATGGGAAGTATGGAAGGACAAAATGGAGGATACATGGAAGAAAGAGAGAGATTCGTGGGATAGTGAAAGGGAGAGAATGAAATCAGTCGTCAAAGAATGGGAAGAAGCCAAGAGACGAGCTGAGGAGGAGGAAGAGGAAAGAAGGCTGAACAGGGACGAGGAGGACGAAGAACCGGAGGATGACATACGTTGGGGTGATTCGGACTCTGTAGATGGAATCGGACGGAAGTCGCTCTCGACGTCGGACTCGAACGGAATTTTGCAGGACACAGCGATTGATCCTAATGGCACGATTGGCGGACTGGCCTCTCGAGCGCTCGGCAAACAGCTGTCAAAATCTCAACATTCGGGTACTGATTCCAACGACGGAACTATTCACGCTCGATCTCCAGGATCGTCCTCTCCTGCTTCATCATCGTCTTCTTCTTCGATTTCGGCTGGACTAGGTACATCCTCTGAGAGCCGGACAAAGTATTCGTCCCTTCGGACACTCCTCAATCCGCTGTACACTCCGCCTCGATCTTCCGGTGCGGCGGATAATCAGAATCAACGGGGCAAAGTCCCCTCATCTTTTATTCGAGGAGCAGCTGCATCATCTTCTCAAAATGATGAGTCCTCATCTTCATCTGGATTCAACTCCAATAGCGAGAAGCAATCGCTGAAAAAGAGCACAAGCTCAGGGACGAGCAAAGGCTCGGTGCTGGAGACCAGGACAGGAAGAAAAGCGAGCGCGTCGCTTAAAGGCAGTTCGAGTGGCAGTGTACTTGGGGACGTTTCGGAGGGAGAAGTGGAGAACGGAGACGGAGATGTGACAGAACGAGCGACTGCAGCTTTAAGAGGGGGGAAGAAGAAAGGAGAGCCAGAGGGTTATACTTTCACGCCTGTAAGCTTCACGATTTTTTGCTTTTCTATAACGCCCTTCGATCGTTCGAAACAGTAGTCTCACTCCTTATTCTCTATTATGAATCAAATAGACGCAACTACAGGGAGTCGTCGTCGTCGGGGTGGCAGTTGTTTTAGCATTCAACTATGATAAGCTCTCCCAGTTTATGAAAGGTTGATCTTCTATTCTCTGCATCCATTCATCGTTTCCTTTCCTGCTATATGTATACAGCTTCTTCGTAAAGCTTGTATGATATCATCGGTGTCTTCCTTTTCTTCAACAAACTTTCTTTCTCTTGGACCTTTCACGGTTTCAGGTGTTTGTCCTCTCAATCGATCACACGTCTTCCTTCCTCTTCTACCTCACTCCTCCTTTTTTTTTCTTGCTCTCGCTACAACTTTATCAATGATAACTATGCGTCAGAAAACAACAGTTAACCTTACTATGAAAACCGAGCACACTCTATATTGGGCTAATCAACAACATTGATATATACAGATACGGTTTTCATGAACTTAGTGATGATGGATAATTTGCTATCTATATGAAGTAAAACCGCTAAGAGAACAAATCCACTCAGTCTCACCTTCATAAAGTTTAAGGAAGTCCATTCCGTGTAATCTATGAATCCTCTGGCTCAGCAACCGTTCCATCTGACTCGCAGATACTTACGAACTGATTGGACAGAGAAGTCAGAGGGGTGTGAAAAGTTTTTTTCGTCAAGTGAGCAACTTGTTCTGATCTAATTGATGAAGAAAATGGTGGCCAAGACATAAGAAAGACGACTGACTGCTTTCACCTGAGCCGAGAACATCTCCATGTCCGTTACTGGGGTCGTCGCGCCAGGGACATTACTTAGATCAAGATCAACTGCAACTGATGGTTGTCGGATGGCAGGTTTGTCACCTATCGCGCTCTTCTTTGCGCCTAGAACAAACTTCTTGCATTTGCTTCAGATGAATGAAGGGGTGAGAAAAGATCGATATCAGTTATTAGACCGAAGATGTTTCCTCAAAGAAAATATATTATCTTTTTAAAAGGAAAAAAAAGGAAACACGACTCACTCCTCAGATAGATTATAGAGCATTTTGAGGTGCGATCTCAGCACAAATGCCAAGGAGATGACTACAGAAACATTGGCTAGTGTGGAAGCTCGATAGAATACTAAAGCCACGAAACAAGCAGCGAAGAGGTTAGAACAAGTGATAAATAGACATATGATAGGGCAGAATGACTTGCCATCATTTTCTGACCCTTCTGTGGCAAGTTGCTCATCTTGAGACATCTCGTCTTCCGGCTCAGGCGTCAAGCTCTGATAAGAGGGTCCACCAACCATTTTAACGTATCGTTAGCAACGTTACATCTAGTTGTATCGCAAATCATCCTAATGAAGAGAAACTCACACTTTGCTCCTCTTCTGAATCTTCTGATACCTCTTTTTGCTCACTCTCCTCGTCTTCATCCTCCTCTTCGCCAGACTCTTTGTCGTCATTAATCGATTTCCCCTCCTGTTTGAACACCTTAGAGATACGTTTACGGCGTTCTGAGACTTTAGAAACTCGAATGAATCTAATATCAAATGCCACTGCGTCCTCCGTTGACGTCGAGGGTCGCATATTGGAGATCACTCCGAAAAGGTGCATACCGGTAACTGAAATAACCGAAGTCAGGTAATGGAGCACGACGAGAACTTCCTCTTGGGTTTTGTACTCGAAGGTAGCAAGGTTGTCCGCTAGGAAGAGGCAGAATCCAACATCGCTCTAGATAATACAAGGAAAAGTCACAAAAACATCAACACAGCACCTGTGACAGGAACAGTATCTGCCAAATTACACACCTGAGAGAAAATAAGCTTGCTCGGAGAGGTGCCTAAATCCACTTCAAAGGGCCGCAGAAGGAACCGTAGGAAATCTTTCCTCAGAAGACGTTTGTCTCGGAGTAAACCATACCATTGTCTCAAAAGAGCCAATGGAGTAGGCTCCATTGAAGAAGTCTGAATGGTCAATCGGAATCCTACATGATGAAAAATTGGTACTATCAATATTTTGCTTCAGAGGGAGAAAGAAAAAAACGTTTTGCTGTGACTTCAGTTATCATTATACGAACCTCTTACGACTCCGGGTGTCAATTTAGCCTGATAGTCATAGCAGACTCGAGCTGTCTCGAAAAAACGACTGTTGATGATGGACCCATGTTTGTGGTGAAGAATTGCATGCAATGAGAACGCGCGGGAGGCAACATGAAGGTCGGCACTAGTTTCGAGCGCAATTATGATCGGTGCAGACTATGATTGAAGGCAAATGTCAGTTGAGAATCGCTTCGCTTTGGATACAAAGATGACGAACCTGAATAGGATGAGCTAATCCTTGTTTCACAGTGAAAGTCAAAATCTCCATGGCGATGTATTGAGTTTGGAGATGTAAAGCAGCATCGAGAATTTTTGAAAGATACCGTTGAACTATGGTAGAACCAACACTAAAAACGTTGAGGCAAAATAAGCGCAACGATCATTGATGCAAAAATAATGAAACATACCCTGATTCTGCAAAAGTCTCCGTATCTCCGATGAGCTCGGTCATGTTAACTTTGAATGCAAATGAAGGGATAAGATATTGAGCATCAAACATCAACGACTGTTGTGTACATTATAGTAAGACAAATGTCTAACCTCCTTGTGAGCTTCCATCGGGTCGAACAGGAAGTCTGGCAGCTTGAGAGATAAGGAAATCCTGGATAGAATTGAGCAAGACTCCTATACTCTCCAGATCACCAGAGGCAAACATGTCGTCCATGAGTTTCAAGCTTGTTGCTTCCACCATAAACGTAGGAAATTCTCGAAACAAAAATCCTGATCCACATATGCACAAAAGGGTATCTTAGTAAAGGATTTTGCCGTAAATGGAATTATCGTGTTCTGACCTAGAGATTGAATCATAGCGCGTGAAACTGCCGGTATGACGGGAAGAGCTCGGAAGGAATGGATCAGGCGGAAAATATAGTCCGAAATATTATTCTAAAGAGACATGACCATTAACCTGGGGTCAGTACAATGCGATGTAATTGAAGAAACTCAAAAGATACGGACCTTAGCAATTTTGTGGATATCTGCTGCTAATTCTGTGATAGTGAACTATCTAGTTAGTAACTAATGGAATAGGCAATGATAGGGGAGACTTACCTGGTCGGCTTTTACGAAGCTTATCAAAGTCACAGTTCTCTCCTAGGAGAGCGGTGATGTATAGCAGTAGACAAATACTTCTTTGGTTTTGAGGTAAGATTCCCGTCTTTTCGTAACTAGATCGGACAGCCTCAAGTTTAGCTGTTTGAGTTTGTACAAAAACGGATCAACACAAAGCTCAATAAACTTTCATCAGGCAAAGTAGATGAAGACATACCAGTGCAACTTCCTAGTAACTTGACCAGTCGCTCGAAACTATGCGTGAGGTTGTTTACGACAGCACACAAGCAGGCGATAATCTCTTGCAACCCCTATCAAGAAAAACATAAATGTTAGAAGCAATATTTATGACTTGAGTACTAAGTAAACTTACAGAAGAACCTCCGACAGCACCATTCACCATAGGTAACAGTTTGCTTTCTAGTCTCTTGGCAAAGGTAGTGGCGGTTTTAGGCATCTTCGTCACAATCTGTCGGAATATCTTCAATAGGTAGCTAGATATAGCTTGTTCCTCGGCCTGGAAAGTTGGTAAATCAGCTCTACATTCTCGCGTTGAACTGGATACGAAGAGAACAAATTTACATTTGTAGGTGATCTGAGATATGGGAGAAGATGAGATGCTTTAGAGCTGTATATGCATCCCGGGTATGCAACACAGAGATGATAAACGGCCTTGATGCAGTTCGAGATACTCTGTAGATCGAACCATCAGTCTCGACTCAAGATCAAGTGCACGGAGTGAGTAGACTCACGAAATCTGATTGATCTGAAGCATCGATAAGGAGATCAATAAGGGCATCACAGAGCTCTTGAAACTTGTCCTGAATAGCGGCTGCTGCTTTAGGATCAATTTTCTTCGCATTATCGGTAACCATCTATGATGACGGTGACTCAAGTCAGACTATCTCGAAACAGTAAAGAAAATATTGAAGAAACCAACACCGCACTTGTATGAGGAAACCTTCTAAAGGGTTCTGACGTTCTTTAAAGCAGCCTGCAACACCAATGAAAACCAGCGTCTTATTCTGCATACCAGAAAGTGTCGCAATTCGGGAGACCGAATCCTGGCCAGGTATCTGATCGCTCTCCAAAAACCAAAGCTCTTCGATAGTATGGACAGCTAGATCCTACAGTTACACAAATTGAAGAATTGGTCAGTCAGAGCGACTTGTCCAAGATGTTTACTCTTGTCGAGACCATACCTTCACAGCTTCGTCTTCATCTTCTATGCGCTCAATCAGCTTAACGCAGATCTCGATCTTGAGAGGTACGCTGGCGGTCAGAGAATAAAGCGATTTCAGAAGTTTGATTGTTCTTTTGCGGACGGCAAGCCCCGTATCCTTTCAAAGAGAATACAAAGTTAGCTTTCGACGAATAATGAGGATGGTAGCAGCACTGAGTTCCACGTCAAACTTACATCAACTCGGTCGCCAATCAGAGAAAGATATTTTTCTATCAAAGCAGGATCCTGAATCAAATGTTTCCCTAATAATTCAACAGCCACATCTCGTACGGCTGGTGAAGGGTCATTCAACCGTGTTTCTAAAGTTCGACGGACGTTAGCCTGTTGATAATTAGATATAAACCAACGCATTTTCAGCAACAAATATTGACAGACGAGAGAGGACAGAAGTCACTCACTTGTTTGAGAATAGTTGGATCTACCGCAAGTACAGAACCAAGAGCCCTCAGTGCTTTGGTTCTAAATGTAACGGACGTCGAGTTTAGAGAGAAGAGAATGGCGTTGAGGATTGAATCAAGAGCGTTCGAAATGTGTCGAGTATTGTTGATTTCTTCAGAGATGATGTCCATTGTAGAGATATCAGTGGAGCTTTTAATTTCAACAGAACAAGTAAATGATGATTAATAAAACTATTGTGGTTCAATAGTATGTAAACTGTAAACCCCCAAGCTTACCCAATGTTGAACAGATCTGCCCCTTCCGCCTCAACCCACAAGTCATCTAAGCACTTCCGAAGTGCCAAGGTCATATTCAAGAGTCCTTCTGTGTCACTCTCCTCGGTTAAGACAGAGTTGGCAAGTTTTGATAACTCGAGACTGAGTTCTTGCCCCCAGATAGCCGTACAATACTCATAAGAGCTCTGTATGATACATGAAGGCGAAAGCAATGGTTTTGTTTTTAATTTATTTTCCCTCGACAAGAGGAACAAACGAAGAGGCGATCTATTCGACGTACAGCCAAAGAAGGATCAGTCGAAGCAGCACGGCCTAGATGCTCAATCAACTCATACTCCAAAGAAGACAGTTGATCCAGTTGTTCAAAATCTAATTTTGTAACGATCTTTACATAGGAAACCCAAAGTGTCGTAAATCAGCGACTTGATTCCTAAAACAGAGTATGCAACCAGATGGAGCCGATATTACTGACTTCCGGCAAAGAAACAACACCGCCAACATCCTCTATACCAGCCTTCTTCACCCGAATTGATGCTTGCAAAGAAGAAGTCCGAAGTCGAGCGCCAATAAGCCCAAGATGATCAAGTGCAATGGACTTGGAAGCGTTATCTTCTGCGCTGTTTTTTTCATCATTGAGCGACGCGATCTGATAGTCAAACATTTCTCAATACCAGAAGACTTAACTGGTCGAAACCTGGTAAAAAGAAGATAGCAGGACACTTACCATCAGTTTACAAAACCAAGTCAGAAGCTGAGAAGCTCCAGGCCATTCCGGCCAAAATAAAACGGTAACTAGGTCATGTAAAATCATGTCCAATACAGCTCGATGCTCGGCTTCACTTGTTTTCGAAGCCTTGCTCGATGCGGTCCTATCAGAAGAAAAAGTAGATGGCATGAATATACATGTGATACGGAGAGTCAGTAAGGAAAATAGACCCTATAACGGATGTTAAAAAGAAGAAAGCTCCGTACGTGTTGACCAAAAACAAGGCAATGGATTTGGCGCTTTTGACGGCGGCCTCATTTGCAGCAGCATATATTTGTCCAACCTAGAGAATAAGATGGAACAGAGCAGCCCGTTTAGGTGTTTTTGTTGGTTTGAGTTTCACAGGTATTAGAAGCAGATTTTACCATAAGCTTACCTCTTTGTAAGCTTCCTGCTTTGTTTGTTTTGGAGCCTTTCCACCCTTTTTATCCATAAGCTTGCGAATATTTGACCGATTACGAATGCGAAGGATGTCTTCCTTCACGGTATGTGTGCAGGTCTGAATGAGCTGAAGAATAAGTGCTGACACGAGATGGATCGATCTTCCGTCTCGAAGGCTGCAAGCGTAAAAACAAATTGACCGGAAGTTCATTAACGGCTTCTCAAGACATCGTAAAGTTCAAACGGAACTGACTTGAATTGTTTTTGGTTCTTCTTGACATCTGGAAGCTTGATCAATGAAGTCAAAATTTCTTGGATGACCCAAGTACGTTGTGACTCGTGCTTTCCAAACACCTGTTGTTAAATTCCAATCTCAAATAGTTCTTCAGCCTTTTATTTTGAGTTGAATTAAAGCAGGAATTGAACAAGTGAAAAAGGCTCACAGCTCTTAACAATCCCAGCGCGTCCAACCTCAGTCCCTTTAAGCTTTTTGCTCCAGCTGTATCGATTATGGCATCTGTGGTCTTCCCCTTCACAGCCCTATCTCTTCCTTTTCCTGTCGATTGAGGCTCAGCAACGAAGAATGGCCCGATTGCAAGATAGACAGCGTGAATGACGATATCGTCAGACATTGTAACGTCTGGAGAGTTGATGAGATCTCGGAGATGCTGGAATGTCAGGGACAAAGTCTGAACAATCTGGCTGATAAGACTGATATAGGGCTGAGAGACCGTAGTTGGAATTTTGAGGAATCGAGATAGTATCTCTGTGCAATCTGATGTGTGAAAGGAGAGTGGGTATAGGTAAGAATAGCATGCATACCGTTACCTCAGCCAAGATCTGCTCTAATGGGACGAACCTGTAGAACCTGCTAATCCTTCCATGTAAGGGTACACTATCTTAACCAAAAGCTGCTTGATCAAGTCTAGACAGAGCTTGATAAGTTCTTCCGAACATATCTTTTAAAGAAAGATACAGTATTGAGAGTAATAGGGTCAATTTTGAGCATCATCAACATAGCAAGAAGGACTTACCTGCTTCGGGATCTCCTTTCCAGTCCAGATCATCAAGCACGCATCGGCTGCCAGAGCTGCTTCCAAAGCTATCTCCAGCTTGGCTTGACAGATATTCTCCCAAGATGAGGTTTGATCCATGTTCTCCTCGTACTCTTCATTGGAGGGAGGAGTAGAAATGCCCAACACGTCAGTCTCCTCATCCGACAGAAACGAGCTTGTTTTCGGCATTTGATCGATACTGGTCCCGGTGATGGACTCTCCTTCATTCGCCTCCCAGGCTTTTCCGTTTTCTATCCCTTCTTCCAGACTTCTTCTGAGGAGCATGATCAACTTCTCCGGTCCACCTTCTTCTAGATCCAGACCCCACCAGGACCCTATGGATTTGTCCGCCATACTAGTCAACTTGGTCAGCTTCCGGAAAGAAGATGGGTTAAGTAGAGGTTGGACCTCAGTACTAGAAATCAGACGACTAAAAAACGGGTGAGTCGAGGTTCCTCGGCTGACACTTTGAAGATGACTAGAAGATGCAAATTGAAGCAAATAGTTCGAGGGGACCGGATAAGGAATTGAGTCCATCGATTCAAAGATATCCTCCACTAGCTCGACTAGCTTCTTACGAGGATCTGACAACGCGAGCAGAACTACATAAGTATAAAATCAGGACATAAACTTGTTAAGTTATCAGTACTTACCTCGAACGTCTATCTCACCAGTGCCTAGGACAGATCTTCGCGAGCTCATAAGGTCGTCTGTCTTCGTGCTAGGTGGATCCTCGTTCGAAAACTTTGATTTCTTGGGCGTTGGAGCCTTTTCTTCCGAGCGCATATAGTCGCCAGTTACATCGGCCGGTACCTCAGTCGTTCGGGACGAAAGAGAAAGAGATGACTTGACCGGGGTGAGAGAGGATGTTCGAGAGCGCAGGTCTGTCTGCAAAGTGTCATCCTCATCGCCCATGCCAAGAGGATCGGATGAAGTCGTAGGGTCTGTCTCTGGAGGCGTAGGAGCTCTTTTAATGACAGGCTTGTCGGTATCTGCAAAGAAAGCATGGAGATTCTTTTCGGAATCACCAGTCTCTATACCAGACTTGCGCTTCAGAGGAATTTTCGAAGGAGTGTCAGAAGAGGAGAGCATGGCGTTGTACGGTTGTAATGAAGGACTTGGTTCGGGCTTGATGGGATTCAATTCTAAAGAAGAACGTCGGAACGAGTTCGTCCTAGAGAGCTTGGTCGGTGTCCTGGTTGGTGTGCTCTCGTCATGGTACGCAGAAGGTGATGATGTGTTGAGAGCAGGCGTTCCGGAACTTTGACGATGTTTGTATCTAAGAGCACTGGAAGGCGTATGCTGGATGTATGCGTCCATCGAGGTAACTGTTTGTTCAAGAAAGCTGTCAAAGAAATCGGCCGAAGTGGACGGTGTGATATCAGGATCTGGTACAGGACCGCCGTAAGGATCTGTATATGCGTAGTTCTGAAGGGGATAGGATCTCAAGAGTGAGGAGATGATATGACTCTTTGGTACTTGGTAAGGGTAAGGGTTAGGAATAGGATTCGGGGTCTGATATCGAGGACTTGCTCTGTTTATATAATAATCCAGAGACAGCGTAAATCTCAACCTGTCAGATCTAGACAGGAACGCATATAAGCCATCCAACATACCTTTCATTTGCGTGTATCGCCATCATCATCATCGTTCTCTGTTTTTCTAGCCAGCTTTGTTCTTGATCATTGCTAGGCCCATTTTCTAAAACAGCAAGCTGTTGAGAGTACTCCGATCGTAGATGATAATCAGGGAGGAACCCTTGAAGGCCGGAAGCGCTGACGGTCAGAGACGCAAGGTGATGAGCGACTAATCGTCGCGTCCGTTCAAGATTTCGAATTAAATCAAGAAAAAGGGATTAACGCTATTCCAAGATAGTTTATTGAGTCAAAACTTTGAGCTCACCCGATGAAGAAGGCGTATGAGGAGCTCCGAGGGCGTAGACTGCTAAAAGACGCGCTGGGTCTGCGATCAACTCAGGGTTATCGGTCGAAAGCGAGTCTCGCCCCAGAGGATGATTCGATTCATGTCTTGGTGACTCTTGATGGACTTGATACATATTTTCTCTCAACTCTTATGCCTCTCTGCCAGATTATATATCAGGCAAGACGGCGATTTGATGTATCAATCGAGTTTCAAGAGAAGGGCTGTGTGTGCAAGTGTGTGTGTAAGTGTGTGTGTGTTCTCGTGTGAGTAGGTGTGATTGATGTTTAGTAGAAAGTAGACAGACTCATTTAACCGCCACACACGTGATTGTAGACCCGTCAAGCAACGCACGTACAGCCTTTTAAGTAAGCTCTCTTCACCCCCATGTCGATTCTTGAGATGAACAACCTATCGCTAATAACGACGAGCAATATCGAGAGATAGATGACGAAAAGAACGCTAGCGGGTAAGTTTGTCTTCTTTTTGTCTGTTGATGTTTATCTGTTGACTTTAATCTATAAGCGAATACAGCCTCTCAAGTGGTCTACCGAACAGGGTTTCAGAGAATACCTACCGAGGCCCGGTTGTTCCATAGCCTTGGCGTGAGCAAACAATCTCTTCATAATCTTCACTTACAACCCACACTGAATGCTTGCTCAATTTTAGGCATCTTATCAGAAATCGAAACGGTCGGAATCAGATGTGTCGTTTGAGGAAAATTCATCGAGAGATAGCGCGCGCAAGAAACCCGATTTCGACGCTTTCCTTTCGATGAGGAAATCGACGTCGAGAGGGTCAAGAAGACAAGACAAGACAACGCCTTGGACGCCCAATCATAAAAGTCGATCAGAAAAGCATCCCGTTTCTTCATCTAAGCCCCATGACTCTGTGAAAACCAAACCTACAGATCCATCAACCTTTTTTCAGCCGCGATCCCCGATCATCGCCTCTAAACCTGCACCTCCAGTTGAATCTTCTTGGTCAAAGACGACCCCAATTCCACCAACGATTGAATCTTATATTCCCTCATTCTCGTTTTCTTCGCCTCAAGCTCCTCCCTTCATTCCTCGTTCTCGTCCTTCCATCTCCAAGCATGATCTCTCGGCGCACATACAGCATACACGATCATCATCACCTGCAGAACCAAAACTTCCTTTGGCGTTTCATCTTCCGACGGATCTCTTACAGGCCGTTCAAAACCAGGAACATCAAGACTCGAAAAATCTTCTGGAATCACTGTTGGTCATGGTGATGAGTAGGTCGCATCAGATTCAACAGGCGAAAACGTCTGATTTGAATTTTCCGAGACAGACGGTCGATAATTTCTCTCGGCCGTCATCAGAGCATGTTAACACACACCCGATCAGAACGGCCGACATTGATGCACTCATCCTTCGAATTCTCAGTCCGGCATACGCAAGCCCCGAGAATATTTCACTGCTTCTGAACCTTTTGCCGATGTTGTTTTCTTTCGCCCCGGAACGTAGTCGGTACATGTCTCCAAAGACGATCGCTCTTCTTCTGTTCAACTCATCCGATCCGATCAAAGGATTTGAGTATCTCGATAGCCAATGTCTACCTGAAGACCAAGCTGAGATGTTCAATCCGACCGAGCTAAGTCTTATCTGGAAGGCTTGGGTAACTTCTTCACAACCGCACCGAGCAGTTCAGCAAGCCTATACTCGATTGCTTACTATGGGCCTTCCTGCGAACGAGGAAACGTTTCATGACTATCTTCTTGGGATTTTTCTACGCTACACTGATATTCATAGTTTGAAGACGATTGTTAAGCATTTGCCTCGAGATTTTCAAGACGTTTCTCAAGGTCAGCCTACTGAATTCAGACCGACAGTGCAAGATGCGTTGGTCCGTCTGTTTGATCTAGCAGAGATCGTGGAAGATGAGAAATTGATGTGTTGGACCTCCCGAAGGATCTGTCATCTGAGTCAAGCCGAACCGATCGAAGGACAGATCCAGGGTGTCCGTCAGGAGATCCAAACAGCGGCCGAAGCGGTCGTTTTGGACTGTGTCGAACGATGGGATCTATCAGGGATGAGAACACAGATCAGTAGTGTCATTCGGTATTTTGATCCACTCGGTTTGATCATTATTCCACCTCGATGGGCCGAGCTGGACTCCCCCAAAGAGGATGACATCGCTGAGAAGGGATCGTTAACGCCGATTGACTTGGATATACTGGATCGGACATCGAGAACCTGGACGGACGGTCGAAAAGGACGACTCTGGAAGGCACTCGTCAGAGGATCTGCTCTAGAGAACGGACAATCGTGGAAGTCGGTGTTTCAGGTCTATCTATTGGGATCCAGAGGAATTCATCATGAGCTTCAGAGACCGGACGAGATGATTTTCCCGGTGATTGAAACATTGGGTAGGGATCTCAGTCGGTACGCTGGCGATCAGAAGAGGAAGTTTGCGCTTGAGGTCTTGATCGACAAGACGTTCATTCATATCTTGATGACCACTCCAGCCTTACGATTGATACCCTCTGACCTCAGTGAAAACTCAGCCTCAAATCCAACCGCCGTTCCAGCGGCTCTGTCTGTTCAAGCTGGAAAGATCATTCAAACCATTCTTAATCCATTCCTTGAGACGCCCGTCCTGCCTCAGACCGAGAACAAGCTGTACGACGCCCTACTCGAGTCCTTGTCCCGTCTGATGACCTACCGACCTGTTTTCGAGCTCGACCGTTCAAATGATGCGCTGAGGCATCTCTTAACACTCGCTCCTTCTCCAACTTTGATGATCCGAACGATCCGACTCTTCATTCTTCTCTGTTCTCATCAAGCGACGATGACCTCCGTCGATGACGGCTGGTCACGTTCGATCTTCCCACCCGAGCTAGCTACAGAAACAGCAGCCTCGATACTCTCAAGGTTTTCTTCAACGCCGGACGTCTCCCAACCTGACGCAATCTTGGATCTGATCGACCTTTCAAAAGAGACCGTCGGGGCCGGTATCGATGTGGAGAACAGGCTGAATTGGCTAAGACAGGTATTAAAGAGGTATATCGAGATTCTCATTCTTCTCGGCCCACCTCCCTCAGACTCAACCTTGAACTTAAACAAGAACGTTAACAAAAAGTCAGTCTCGAGAGGGAAAGTCAGTGGGGCGCATAGAGCGCACCAGCTGGGAGAGATACGAAATGCGATCATCAAAGTCGAACGCTGGACGTTAGACCGGCCGGATCTGTTCACGCTATCATCATCGATCTCGACGGCCAAGTCAAATGAAGACATTCGTGTTTTGATAGCCAAAGTCAAACATAAAGTTCAGACTCAGACTCAGACTCAGACTCAAAACGGACCGAGCGGATCGCCTAGTTTCGGATAATATGAGGATATCTAGCCCGATTAGCTCTGAGTGTTCGTCTGTGCGCGGACTGAGCCAATGATAAACGAATAGATGTGTATGACCATGTCCGTGCTTGTTCACTGAAACCTATGCTGACCTGAACACGGACACCCAGACATTTGTCGCGCGTCCAAGGAAATAGGAGGGGAAAATGAAAGAACAATCATATTTGATAGAAAGGAGGATGACAAAACGAAGATGTTAACAAAGTAACGAGATTTTTGAAAGAAAGTTGGAGAAAAAGACGAAATCAGAAAGGGAAACCGAAGAAAATCGAAGAAAACGAAGTGGCCATCAAGGCCTTAAAGGAACGAAAGAAAGACAAGGATAAGAAGTCGAAAGGGGGGGTATAAATCTCTTCCGTCACATGAGCCGGGTTCAGGGGTATGTCGAACACTTCTCGAGGGTAAAAAAGCCAGCTTAAAAAGATACTAAAAGGAAGCATCCAACGAACGGACGAACAAGCGGGAGACCGGGAGAAAGAAGACAAGAAAAAGAATGATTAAAAGGAAAGAAAAGATGTTAGGGCAAATGGCAGGTATAGTGTTTTGGTCTGACGTTACTAGAACGTATCAGAGGCGATATATACAAAAACTCTCCGGAGCATCAAGCTCCATCAACCGAATTTCGAGAAGAGCAGGAGGGGAACCCGAGTGGATACCCATCATCTTTGGGCAAGCAATTTACTCGCACCACGGAAGATCTTCGTACGCGTCCTGTATAACCCATCATAAACGACAGCACACGAGTTTAGAGGAACATCACGACCTCCGAGATGGAAGACAAGCAAGAGTAGAGTTCGAGAAACGTACAGCATTGGCGAGGTAGGTAGTAGATTGCTCGGTGGTGACCTCAACAACGTTAGGGTAAGCGAACGCGTCGTTCGCCACACAGAGAACCTCACCGATATAGATGTTTGAGCAATCCTCATTGATCTGTTCAGACAATTCAACATACGCTCAGAGCTCTGTCAGACATGACAGACGGCGACAGGATGATCAAGATATCTGCAATGAAAAGGGAAAGCAAGCTTACCTGGGGGTTGTTCTGGTACAATGCGGTCGAGTTCAGGGAGTTTGACTCAATAATCCCGTCGCAAGTGCTTTAAGTAGATGGGTGAAGAGAACACGGCCGTCAGTTCGAAACGATCTGATCCAGGTTTTGCTTCGACCATTGAAGAGACAAAGAGAGAAGAAACCTACTCATTGGCGGCAACGGTGTAAGTCTCTTTGCAGTCGTAAGTATCCGTTCCGAGGCATAGATCCTGACCGATCTGTGTGGATTGAACAAGAAGACAAAGCCTTAGCTCAAAACTGTTTACGCATTGAAGAGTGAAAGGGAAGAAAAGACGAGACGAGAAGACGAACGTAAAGGTTAGAGCACGCGTCGTCGACATCGTTATTAAGAAGAGCGAGCTGGAAGGTCGAGACGGTGTTGGCCTTGGCTGATGATATCCGAATGAAAGAGTGAAAAGATAGGAATAAGCGGACTGCGCTTGTGATATCGATATGTCGTCCAGAAAGCCAAGAGAAAGAAAAAAGCGCGAAAAAATATCAGAAGAGAAAAACAAGAAAACGTACAGATCCAATCACAAATATCTCCTGTTCAAGTTAAATACCCATTCCAAGAACAAAAACAAAGACAAAAACAAAAAAACAAAAAAAAAACGGCAGAAGCAGATGATCGTCAGTTCGAGCTTGGCAGAAAAAGAAAAAAGAAGGAGGCGAGACGTAGCGAACATACCTGAGACTACGGTATAAGATCTCGTGCAAGTTGCGTTGGAAGCAGCCAGAGCGACTGTTCAGACAGAAAGACAAAACGGATGAATACCAAGGAGACAAACCTCTATGGTCGGATGGATGAAGAGAAGTACTGACCAGAGGCAAGAGAGAGAAGAGCGGTGAACTTTAGGGCAAACATGGCTGGTCGTGTGGTAGACTAAGGTATAATAAACAAAGAGAAACGAGTAGGTATGCGCGGGTATTTAACAAAAGATTGTTTCTTCGTGTGTGTTTTGTTGCAGAGTCGTAAGGAGCGAAGACGAAAAGGAGTGAGGGTGACCTGGGCAAAGAAGAAGAAGGAGAGAAAGAAAGAAAGAACGTAAGAAGATGATGGTGATGATGATGGAAGGAAGGAAAAGAAAACAAGAAAAACAAAAACAAAGAGGAAAATGAAAATGAAAAAAAAAAATGAAAACGTGACTGTTTTTTTTTTTTTTTTTTTTCCC
>MVAI01000192.1:0-37422 GCA_014825565.1 Phaffia tasmanica | reverse complement strand
CATGCACTCCAGTCGTCCCCACCCAGAGCGCCCCGAGACCTAGTCCGATCGCGATTGACACAAGAAGCATAGATGGCGTGGAGTCCCCACCGGTGACAAGCCTTCCGCCGAGCGCAAAAGAGTTATTACCCTGGTGGAGTGTGTGCTTTCGAACTCGCCTTTGCGTGACATCCGACGGCCGAACTGCCGGCACGGGATGAGCGGTCATTGTTGTCGTGGATACAGGCGGATTCGGAGAACGACTAGAAAGGCGATCGTCCGCATCTATTGGCCTAGGTGGCTGGGAGGAATGCCGACTTGAAATCGTAGACATAATTGAATATCGCTTGATGTTGAACAACTTCTGTCTCGAGGGCGCTGTCCGAGCGGCCGGATCAGGTTGAACTATTTTGCTGCTGCTGTTTCCTTGATACTGGTGAAAATCCAACAGACCAGGTTCAAACCCTGTCGGCGATTTGTTTTGAATAAGGGGTTCTCTGGAAGCCGTTAGCGAGGTCCCAGTCTCAACCCCTCTTCCTCCAAGCGCAATGTTTCTTCTAAATCGGGTATCCGCACCAAACATATCTTCTCCTCTTCCTATGCTACTCGAGCCAAACTGTGTATCCTCCGATACCTCCCGCCAATGACCTTCATGTCCGTACACTTTAGACGGAGTCGACGGAACATACAAGCTCTCTCCTTTGAAAGGACTACTCGTGATTCCCGATGGCAGACGGTCTGAACCGTGCATCCCATCAGGTTCATCGTGCCTGGTTGTGGCTTCGTTTTCCGAGCCGTAATCATGCTGATGTTGATATCTATGTTGAGGCCGATGTACCGAGTCGGATGTGTATGCAAGGGACGATTGAGGCGAAGGATACGCGGAATACGGCGTCGAATTATTTGGTGAGAATGTTGAGGGAGACGAGGTTGAAGTAATATGAAGGCCGTTGGAAGAAGTACTTCCGCCAGGTCGTTGAGGGGCGAAGAAACCTCTCGGAGGAAGGATATTATTTGTAAATGCTGTAGTAGTGGTCGACGGCGTCGCCGAAGAAGACGTAGCGAGGGGATGAGACGATAGAGGTCGTCGAGAATTATCGGTAGGTTGTGGATTTATATTATACTGTCATCAAAAACAAAGACCAGTCCAGAACTTTCCATTAGTCAACCTCATCGGGGACAGATCATCATGACAGGTCACACACAAGGAGGAAACATCCCAGACGAAGCTCTTTCCACGAGTCAAATCCACCGTGATAGATGCATCTCGAACCAACTCAAAGAAAATGAATCAGACCGAGCGGAGTAAAGCAAACTCACGTATTGTCTTGTCTCTTCTAGGCTCCTACTTGTTCTATATCTCTCGTTCCAGTCAATGTCAGGTTCCAGGTCCAACTCATCAGACTTCTTGGGGAGCACATGTACGGTAGGGCCTCGATTAGGTAAGGTGACTGAGAACCTTGTATTTGTCGACGAAGTTAGCTGTTGATCTATCATGTGTCAAGGAAGGAGATGACTTCAAAGGGGCGAGAGAAGTAGAAGGATAAAGTCAAAGAGGGAAAGGATTAATGCAGACTGGTCCTGTTGGCTTGGTATGCTCGGCTTTAAGCGTCGATGCCGTTTACACACGACCGACGGTGTTTTGTTTTTCTATTTATTTATTTCTTTTTCTTTTTCTTTTTTTTTCTTTTTCAGTTATCATTTAATGGCGCTTCTCTTACGTGTCATGTTGAAAGGGTTCTCCTAAATTTTCAAAGTCTAGTTCAAATGTTCAAACGAAGAAGGACTTTTTTTTGTTCTGTTTGGTAGTCATAGATATATAGAATTATAGTGATCGTTCGTCATGTTCCGTTAGGAGCTTTTGAGGTTTCTATTTGTTAGATGGTTATTTTGCTCTTCTATTGAAGAATTATTCGTCCAAATAAGCCTCGTAACCCTGCTCATCAGCAGACTCTCCAGGAATCTCGTCAATCTGTGAGACAGAGAACGAACGTGTGTCAGAGAAGATTACATCAGAAAACAAGAAAGAATGTGATCGACGAACCTCATCAATCTCGTGCAGACTCTCCTTGATGATCTGAATGGCCTTTCGGAGATCCTCTTCAGCAATGACCAACGGGGGAGCAAATCGAATGATATTGACCTGATAAAGCGAAACACAATTGAATGATCAGTCATCTGTGATTTTGCCGAGAGTGTGTATAAACTGTTGTCCGTGACGATACTCACATGAGTAGGCTTGGCTAGCAAACCCTTGCTCTTCAACAGCAGACAGAACTGCCAGGCAGATCGACCTTTGACACTCTTACCCTCCTCGAACACTACAGCGTTCAGGAGACCTCGTCCTCGGACCTGTCGGATGAGAGGGTGGTTGAGCGAGGCGATCTCGGATCGGAAGATCTGACCGAGTCGCTCGGCTCGGTCCGCAAGCTTCTCGTCAACAAGCACATCGAGAGAAGCAATAGCGACGGCGCATCCCAAAGGGTTTCTAAATTTGTTTGAAAGGACAACGTGAATACGATTTGCGCCCAGGTAAGC
This sequence comes from Phaffia tasmanica, assembly GCA_014825565.1. NCBI lineage: Eukaryota > Fungi > Basidiomycota > Tremellomycetes > Cystofilobasidiales > Mrakiaceae > Phaffia > Phaffia tasmanica. The sequence goes on along the minus strand of MVAI01000192.1, from coordinate 34,905 downwards.
GACAGAAGAAGAGAAAAAACTTACCCTCCATAGGTGGATCCATGCTCTCCGGGCTTGATGCAGAGCATAACATTCTTGTCGGCCAACACAGCACTCACGGCTATGCGATGGAAAAGTATTTGACAGTATCGAGTTTGTTAGGGCTTGTGGCTTAATGCAGTGAGAGCAGACACGATACACTTACGGTAAAGACCACCAGAGAGAGCCTTTCCCAAAGTGACAATGTCAGGTCGGATGTTGTCCCACTGGCAAGCGAGCATCTTTCCAGTTCGGCAGAGACCGGTCTGGATCTCGTCACAGATCAAAAGAATGTTGTGCTTCTTGCAAAGCTCGGAAACCTTGGCAAGGTAGCCTTCGTCTGGGACGTAGATACCAGCTTCTCCCTGGATGGGCTCGACAAGGAAAGCAGCGATTCGGTCTCCGAACCTCTCGAAAGCAACTCGGACGGCCTCGACATCGTTGTACGGAATCTCGAACGCCTTCTCGTCATCGCCTTTTCCAGCAGGGCAAATCGGTCCGACACCCTCAAGGAAGGGACCGAAGCCGACTCGAGACTCTGGATCAGTAGACATCGAGATGATACCGAGCGTTCGACCGTGGAAGTTTCCGGAGACAGAGAGGATGAGGGCTTGATCCTCAGGAATCTTCTTGACTGTGTAACCCCACTTTCGGGAAAGCTGATAATTAAAATAATAACAAAAAAGGTATTAGCCTTATGGTGATCAATAACAGTAAAAGCAAAGGGATAAAAACGATTAAGAACGAACCTTGAGAGCGGTCTCAACAGCCTCAGCTCCAGTGTTCATAGGAAGAACCATGTCTAGATGGATTAACCGAAGAGATAAGCCGTTGAGTCACTTTGCGCATTGACGTAAGCTCAGAAATCAAGACATACCGTATCCAAAGAGATCGGTGATCTTCTTGGAGAAAGGTCCCAAAACAGAGTTGTAGAATGCTCGGGAAGACAACGAAAGCTTGGAGGCCTGGTCGGTCAAAGCCTTAACAATCTTGGGGTGGCAGTGTCCCTACAAACGTTTTCCATGATAGTTTGTCACATGTCAGTCTTCCGCTACTATGGAAGTATACGAAGAGTGGATACTTATGATAACAAACCTGGTTGACGGCACTATTCATAAGCAAGGCCAGAAGGATATCTTATCAGTTGAGATGCGATGGTAACAAAGCTGTGCGCAAGAAACAGTCACTCACCTGTAGGCGGAGAGCATATCGATGTACTCCCGACCTTCAGGATCCCAGACCCTACATGACAGTGAAAGAGAATTGAGAGAACAATAAGCTTCAAGGCGCAGTGGATTACTAGCTATAGCGAGAGAGATGCTTACTTGGAACCCTCGGCACGATCGAAGCAACTTGAAAATGGGTTTACATCCAGGGATATATACATATGTACTTGTTAGATGGTATAAGAAGGTAAGGATAGGTATGAGGTACGGAAGCTTACATAGGAAGAGGATGGTAGTTATGGGCAGACTTGCTGTTGACAGTAAAGAAAGCAAATAGTCAGGGCAATGCGAACAGTCAACATATATGAATTTGATGGAAAGAAGTAGCGTACGCATGCTCAAGAGCCATGATCTGCTCGGAGGAAAGCTGCTTGTCAGTAGCGGTCATGTTGCTGAGATGTGGATGTAAGGATGTTAAAAGAAGTTGTATATGTTTGTATGTAGTAGTTTGTACTAGGCACGGTATTCTTTCTTGACGTAGGTTGAAGGTAGGAATCAGAAAGAAGAAACGAGTTCCAGGTCGGAAAAAATCGAGGTTTATAAAGAAAAAAACGTTGTAACTCGGCTCTGTCCGCCTGATGACGGTTTCTACCTAGGCTAAGGCAGCCGAGTCAGCCTATCTGTCTTTCTCTCTTTTTTTTTTTTCAATATCCCCCGCTCGTTCATCCGGGGTCAAGAAGGTATACGATGTAAACAATTAGAACACCAGGATGGAAACGATTGACTGGACCGTTTCCTTCTCGACAAAAACACGTTTAGACGACCATCAGCGCATCAGATCACAATGATGATTGATGTTTTAGGCTATTGATGATCAACACGAGTTTTTGGTTTTTTTTTTGTAAAGGCTTCGGTTCAAAGTCGATCAGTGTTGTCTATGTGCCCTTAGTGGAGGAAAAGGTAAGGTTTTCAGGTATTCAATTTTGGATTACATAAGCATCTCAACCAACTGCCATCAATTCCAGCGCGACGAGCGATCTGTACGTTCTGTTCTCCCATCTACTACCTTCTTTCCTTCTTCTACACTGTCTGCTTTCATTCTTATCATCATACTCATAGAGAAAATCTGCCCAGCATGTCTGTAATGCAAATTAATGGAGGTGAGTAAACGTTCTCGTTTTGTTTTGGTTTGGTTTGGTTTGACTTGTCTTGTTTGATGGAACACTCATCAACAGTAATCTTTCTTTCCGGGTCAACGCATCAGGTTCGGTCATCGCTATGGTCGGCAAGGACTGTGTGGCCATCGCATCTGATCTAAGGTTAGGGAACCAGGCCATGCTCGTCGCTATGAATTTCGAGAAGGTTTGTTTTCTGTTTTTCTTCGACTTTGATGTCTAGATATGTCAGGACTGATCGATATGTTGTGTCTGTCGCCTGTGACCTTGACAGGTCTTCCCTATTCACGATCGACTTTATGTCGGTCTTCCGGGCTTGGCCTCGGATGTTCACACACTGTACGCTCTGAACCTTATAGTCTCAGTCATCATGCTGAGGCAACCAGGCTGACGACTTGTTACGCTTTCACTTGTCAGGCATGAGTCTCTACGATTCCGAGTGAACATGTACCGAATGAAAGAGGAGCGAGAGATTCAGCCCGAAACGTTTTGTCATTTGGTATCGTCCACTCTGTACGAGAAGCGGTGAGTAATCTTTCTGATATAACCAGTTCATGTAGTTCTCCTTGTTAAACTATAAATCACTTTCGGTGGAACCAGATTTGGCCCTTACTTTATCGAGCCAGTCGTCGCCGGACTCCCGGCCCCTACGAAGCTCAACCCGAACCCCAAGCCGTTCATCGCCTGTACTGATCTGTATGTACATTAAAATTGTGATGTTTGGAGGAAATCTTTATCATCAAACTTTCAACTGACCTGAGCCTTGTCCAATCTATAGAATCGGTTGTATCACCACACCCAAGGACTTTGTGGTGTCCGGAACTGCATCCGAGAAGCTCTTCGGTGTCGCCGAAGGCTTATGGGAGCCTGATCTCGTACGCTATTCTTTTGGCATTTTTCTTCGGCGTGATTTTTTTTTTTTTTTTTTAATCATGCAGTTGACTTAATGTGATTATTTGGCATGCTTTCGTGAATTCATACATTGTAGGAGCCTGAAGATTTATTCGAGACTATTTCGCAGGTCTTGTTGAACTCTCTTGACCGAGACGCCCTTTCTGGAAATGGAGCTGTTGTTCACATCATGTTCGTCTTTGATCCTTCATGTCTCCGCTGGTTCTTGCAAAGCAACACAAGTCCTAACTTTCTTTTGTTGGTTTTCTTCTGTTCGGTTAATCTTTGGTGTTACACAGCACTCAGAAAGACGTGACGACCAGGTACCTCAAGTCCCGGATGGATTAAAAAAGAAATCCATGCAGAGAGAAGCGGTCTTTTGTCGAATCCGGACATTGGTCTCAAGGCCCGTGGTTCCGTCTGGACAATCGAGCTCTCAAGTTCTGTGATATCATTTACAGCTACAACTTGGGATCGATCGTTCCTCCGCCCTCTTTTTGTTGATGTTTTCTTTGCTCTCACATTCCTACTACCTCCTCCTTTTTCTTTTGATAGAGAGAGACCTTGTATCATTAGGTGTAAAAAGATCCCCTTCGGATGGGAAGGGGAGAAACTATGGAAATGAACTTAGGCGATCTTTTCTCTCTTTTTCTTCATCTTCACTTCAAAGGTTATAGTAGAGCTGAAAAAGAATATGTTGTCTGTGGACGATTCTACATACAAAACAAGACCCAAGATGTGAACAGTAGAGAAAGACGGAATAAAAAGACAGAGAAGGCAGCCCAGGACAGGAAGCTAAGAAGAAATCTATTTATGGAAAGGACTTTAGGTTGATGAAAGAACGCAGCGAGAGAACAAGTACGAATATAGTAAAGATCTATTTCTAATACGCGCATCCTGTTCTAGGGTAAAAAAAAGTCAAATGATGGACAGAAAGATGATAAAACATGTATGAGATCAAAAGGCTAGCGAGATTTGAACGATGTGAGTGAGATAAAAGTAGAGAAGAGTTTCATGGAAGAAAAAAGGGGGGGCTGAGAGGGCGCAGGAAAGATAAGAGAACGGCGCCGGGATCAAAGCAGGTTCCATCCCAAGACCCAAAGTCCGATTCCTGTCAAGCCTAGCCTCGACCTCAGGCTCGATTCCCACTTGGCTCTGGCAGAAGAGATGGCCACAGCAGCCACTTTGACGTCTGGTGGTTGGAAATCTGTGGCATTATTGATGTTTGCTCCTATCTGATCATAGGATGCTAGCTGTACCGGCGAGCCAGTCGAACGTCCAACGGCCGTACAGGAAATTTGAAGGACTATTTCCGAGACATGAGGATTAGAATGTTAGCCCTAGAGGAGGTGGGGAAATAAAAGCAGAGTAGATAGCAAGGAGAACTCACTAGTGAACTGAGTTTCAAGATAAACGTACTTTCTGGGAGTGAACGTTGATGGGTCTGTGGCCTATGATGAGCGTGATGGGGAGTAAATGTACATACACAAAAAGGGAAGAAGGAGGGCAAGAGAGTAAAGGGGAATGTCAGACCGTTTGGTACATCTTTTCGTATGTGCGATGGAACCAGAGTATCATAATGAAAGGATATACATAGAGCAGACAGTTGATACAGCTATGATAGCCGAGCGTCATGGGCCTGGCGCAAAATTCGAGGCCACATTCCCTAAGATTGACAATGATCGTTAAACCGAGAGAGCTTTAACAAATAGAATAGAGTACTTCCAGAAAAGGTGGCCGATACGTACTTGTGTGAGCTATTCATCAAGCAGGACTGAGAATAGCAGAACGTGAACACAGTAAAGGGGAAAGCCGATCAGCCCTTTTATCTTAACAGATGAGGCGCATTCAGATCGAGCGCAAAAAAATGGAAGCTTAGCGAGTAAACGATAGACGAACGGCTTCCCAGCGAGTATAATTCGAACATGTGCTCTCGCAAACGCTGGGCAAGTAATCGTTAAGTTTCCCATGTCGAGCTGCGTTGACTAAACCGGTAGGAGAATTGAGGATATTGTTCATGATGATGAGCGAGGTGGACGAAAATGTGGACGATGTCGTTGGCGGGCTAGCCAAGCATAAGCTCGAAAGAAGAGCGAGAAGGAGAAGGAGAAGGAGCATCTTGAGCAAGGAGTGGCCTCAAGATTTACAATGAATCTAAGGATGAGGAAGAAAGGATTTAAAGGAATATGGATAGAGAAGAGGACGACGACGAATGATAAGAAACACAGAGTAAATGATAAGCCAGGAAGGATTAGGCGGTTGGTAAACCCAATGGATCAGAAGCATTTCCATGAATGGCGAAACCGGAAGGAGAGGTTAATAATTCAGGGCAAAGGCACACTTGGCAGCGTCAAGATATGAGCGATATGATCAGTTTGCCCTTAAACAGAAAAAAAAAGAATAAAAATACGATTAAGCCCACGGGAAACCCTGTTGCCGATAGGTTTAATAAGCCGAGAAAGACACAGATACGGAGAGAGAGAGGGTAAGTATATGTGTTGAAGATGTCAGATTGCATATAAAATAAAATAAGAAAGCATGGATGTCAAACTTGTGCGTCAGAAGAGGAAAGATAAAATGCCTTCCAACAAAGAGCAGAAAGAGAGAAGGAAGAGAAGGAAAAGATGGCTTCTGGTTCCATCAAGTGAGACAACCAAAAGAGGGCCAAGGAAGAGAAAGATATCCTGCAGTGTTAAAAGCTTGGTTAGATGCGTTGGTGTTGCTTGTTTACTTTACTGGATGTCTCTCCATCATGTTAGGTTGCTATACGTCGTTCACCCCTGCTCCTTATTTCGTGCTGTCTGGAATTCTCTCTGATGTGTACTCTCTTCAGTCTGCTCTCTGGTCTCTCTATGCTCTCTCCTTTACTACCTTTGCTCACCACATACTCACTCCGTTCGTATTGTACTCGTCACCACCGTCCTAGAATCTTACCCTTCATCTTGGCTCTCACTTGCCATCCCGAATGTATTCATATTCTAAACTTTCTTAATAAATCTCCGGGCGGATCGCTTCAAATCGGATCCGAGCTGTGTTCATTTTGTGTCACGTGATGTAAGATGTACCGTCTCGGCCATGTCCGACAGATCTTGTCCTACTTCTAAATCACCTTGTGCTTCTATCCTCCTTCTCTCTACACATCCTTGGTCTTTCCTTTCCTTTTTTTTTCGACATGATCGCTCTTCGTTCGCTATTGTCTAGCTCACTTTGTCTGCTTAGCCTTCTTCCAGCGATTAATGCATCCTTCCCAACTGAATATATAAACCGGCATGCTCGAGACGACTTGAAACTAACAGACGTCCAGGGTGAAACCCATATGGTCGTTCGTCCTCATAGCTCTCCTCCCGTTCTTTTCTTTCCAAAGACCAAGCCCGTATATCGATTACTCACATAATCTGCGGTTGATATTCCCGCATCTCAGTTCACTCATCAAGCATTCAGCGACCATAAAATCAGAATCAAACAGACCACCGGTTGGTGTGATCCATATGTCAAGTCGGTAGCTGTTTGATATGTTCATTTAGTCTTGCAGTAATTTTTGAGCTTGGATGAAATGAAGAATATATTCGCAATGTACATAGCTGACCCTATTCCCATTTTCCTAAACACTTGTTCTTGACCTCTTTTTCCCATAGGTCGTACACCGGCTACCTAGACGTCGACTCGCACGGTCGAAACTTGTTCTTCTACTTCTTCCTCTCAAGGTCAAATCCGGAGAAGGATGATGTGCTGATGTGGATCAACGTATGTTCATTTTTATTCTTTGAAAGTCCTCTTCCGTCCTACAGTGTCCTTAAAGGCAATAGTTCACCAGACAAATCGATTTGACTTTTTGATTATTATCATCATCTTTGGCCTTAAAAAAAATAGGGAGGTCCAGGATGTGGTAGTGAAACTGGACTATTCCAAGAGCTAGGTGAGATTGGATAATATATATATATATCTTCGCTTTGAACAGGCTTTGAACTCGAAATTTGAAATCCCCTGTCTTGATAATTCTCCAGGTCCATGCAAGATCGTCAACTCGTCCAGCTTGAACGGAACAGAAACAAACCCCTATTCTTGGAACTCGAAGCTCAATGTCTTCTTCCTAGATCAAGTAAGTCATTCTATTTTTGGTCCTCAGTAGGGTCACAACATTTGGTTCACTTCTTGCTCATTCGCCTCAAACTTTTCTACTTTCCAAGCCCATTGGAGTTGGGCTATCGTATGGATCGAACGGCCAGGTAGTATCCAACACGGAGCAGGCCGCGGTTGACGTCCAAGCATTCATTGCCATCTTTTTCGATACCTTCAAAGAGTTTTCAGGTCGAAAATTTCACTTATCAGGAGAATCTTACGGAGGAAGAGTAGGTCAAACCAGATATTACATCTGCTCTTCAGTGAGCATACACGATCTGATGGTGTGTTTTCTTCTCGTATCCGATATATCTGGGCCTCAAGTATCTACCCCTCTTTGGAGCAGCGGTGGTGGATGGAAACAAGTACTTGAAACACCCAGTCAATCTACAGAGTGTCATCATCGGTAACGGGGTCACCGTATGTCTGTTTGTCTGTCGAAGTCAGCTCTATGTGTCTCCATCGAACGTTCTTGACCTATGTCCTCTGATAAAACAATTATGTAGGATCGATTTGATCTGACGTTGACTCACTACAATATGGTTTGCCAAATTTTCTCCGACCTTTCTTTCGAGGACTCGGTGAGGCTCATGTCATTTGGATTCCCTCTCCATCTCTTTTCTTGCCTTTTGCCGCCTCTATCTTTCTTCTTTTCACATACACAAACATAGACATGTACCTCTCTATCTGGTCTACCTCCAGTCCTGTCCGTCTCCGAGTGCGCTCAGATGCAAGCCGCGCTGCCGAGATGCAAAGAGATGATGAAGTCATCTTGCGAGGACGTATCGGATCCGTTGGGTTGTCAGAACGCTATCTCTTTTTGCTACGAATGGATCAAATATCCATTTTATGCCACCGGATTGAATCCATATGGTTCGTCTCTGTTTCGTTTCATATCTCTAACTGCATGTTAGCAAAGGTAAACTTGATTCGGTATGCTTTTTTTTTTAAACTTTGTTTTGCTTTTACCCTCAGACATGAGCAAGCCTTGCATTGGAAGTGGCTGTTATGGTTTGTCCCTCTTGAGTTCTCAATTTCTTCAATCTGCCATCTATCAGCTGACCAAAACCACCCTCGCCGTGTCAAATTCTCAAGGCCCTATCAAGGATGCCATCGGCTCATATTTAGATAATCCGGCACATAGATCGTTCCTCGGAATAGACCCTCACATAGGAAACTTTACAGGATGCGACTCGAAAGTAGCAATGGATTTCGCGAGTTCTGGTGATCAAACCGGAAAGACCTGGTTCTACGTCGCTTCTCTCTTGGATCACGGTATCAAGTTCTTGATCTACGCTGGAAAATATGATTTCCAGTGCAACTATATTCATCAAATTCGATGGACGTCCCAGTTGGATTGGACGCATTCCGCTGGGTTCAGCGATCAGCCGATCGTGCCGTGGTACATGGATCAATCCGACTCGGTCGACGAAGATAGTTCGGTGGGTGAATGGAGGACGTACGGTGGATTGACATACGTTTCAATCAAAGGAGCGGGCCATATGGTTCCTTATGATAAGCCGGCGGAAAGCTTAGAGATGCTCACTCGGTTTTTAGAGCACGAGAGTATGTGAACGGGCGGATGTCAAATTGCTCGCCTTTTTCATGTCTTTGAGGTAAAGCTCGAAGGGAATGTCCCTTTTTGTTCGTTAGTGGAGATTTGTATGCCCGATGATAAATGAGTTGGAATTTCCATTTATTCTAAATCACATATTCCTTTCGTTTCTTCATTTTTGCACCAAGGTCGATCGTTCTTATTTTTCCTCTTCTCTTTTCTTTCTTATCGCGCGTGAAGATGCTTGCTAGTATGGCTACAATGGTGGATGCACGATACACGATTGAGCACCTTATCGAGCTCGGACGTCTCGACTTTTTGAATTAATCCCGATAGAATGAAGGATGAGGGACAACGAAAATAAGCGCGGTTTTTTTTTTTCGAACCGACTCAGTCTCGGTCAGAGACAAAATAATTTCCGGATGACGTACTGTAAGAACTCATGTAGTGTTTTAGCGTTGACCGACCCCATTATCTAAGCCATACGTAACGGTACCCAATGGTGTAAAATAGAAAAGAATCAGGATCAACAAAGATGAAAGGTGAGCGAATTGTCGACCTGGTACGAGAAAACTGAGAGGGTGGACAAACGTATTCTAATTCGAGTAGTGACATCTCGCATAAATGCTCGATGGAAGCTACCTTATGAATCAATTGTCTAAAATTCTTTCCTGTCTATCAATTTATTTGTTTATTTGTGTAGAGAAAAAGGAGCCGGAATCCGTTATCACGCTTATTAAAAGAGCAGAGGAAGCAGAAGAAAGAGAGAAAGATCACTCACAACACCCGGTAAACTTCTCAGAAGGTCTAAGGCCCCCACGTTTCCACCGCCACCATCTTCTTCCCCATCAGGCGAACCAATCAAAATCGCCGTCTTTGCGTCCGGCTCGGCAAAATTCATCTTAAGATCCTTGAATATATCAGCCGTCGCGATCGGAGATGACGACCAGATCACTCGGAGTCGAGGGAACGTCAAAGTCAGTAAAACAAGCTTTGATTGGATCTCGTGATCATTTATCCTAGCTACTATGGGGTCAGTCTTTGTGTCCTTCTTGAAAACCGTAGGTCGTTTTGAATCGACAATCGACTTTTTGATGAAGTAGATGAACATGATGAAGAAGAGGACGTAATATTAGCGAAAGAACGATTGAAAATAGACGACACATGACGCACTTGGAGAGAGAAAGATTTTTTCTCTTCAAACTCTATCAACAGGATGGGGATTTTATAGTTGACGCTCATCATCTCACATTGTGTATACCTATTAATTGTTTGTACCACAAAACAACCATTTTCAGATATATAGATCTTGGGCACCTTAATAAAAACGATAAGAACTGACAATCTACCAGAGGCAAGACTCTGAATCAAATCCGGAAGACTCTTTCTTTCTACACACATCTCTGGGTTCAAGATGTAATCGCCTACGTAAAGCGTGACAGGCACGATGAGCATACCAGCTTCATGCAACATGTTAGGAAGGGTCGATCTGAACTCTCGCACGTCAACCACAACCTGTGCATGAAAACACACACATATACATAGAGGAAAAGGTTAGCGCACTTAGTTATTGAAACTTTTGTCAACAAAAGAATGGACAAGCGAAACAAGAACCTACAGTTGCAGGTTCAGCTTGCGCGGCAGATGCTCCTCCAGCCATTCGAGTATTGATCATCTTGGCAAGTGTTTCGACGTTGGATGTTGATTCTGCGGGTGCTCCTCGAGGGTCTCCCGTTATAGGAAGAAGCATCGACTAAGAAACATCAAAAGTTGTCAGCAATAAAAGATGATATCAGCCCGTGGTTACATAAGAGAAACCTCACCCCTTTCTCCCGAATTAACCGTTGGAAAGCCTCTTTTTCCTTTCTTAAGCCACTGAGGTATCTTTGTTCCTCGACAGAGTCTACATACATCATAAAGTAGACTCTAACCGCCAAGCCAGGATTTGAACTTCGGTAGACCTGTTTAAATTGGTCCAAACTATAGATGAGTAATCCTGCATACATAGGCATGGCACGAATATGTTCTTTCTCAATTAAACAAGAGTTTGGACAAACCTCTATCCTCCGGATGAACCCAGGGTCAGGATCATACATGACCACGAATCTCGGTCGAAGTTCCTCCAATACCTGATCATCATCGTCCCCCTTGTAGGGCCTGACGACAATTAAGTCTTCAGGCTGGAGTAATCCAAAATACTCATCGAAAGCCTCTGGATCAAAAACTTCGGTCATGGTGTCCTGGGCTGATGGTCGAAGAAGCGTCTGCGAAGGAGAAGACTGTCTGTTGATTGGTCGTTGAGCATCGGATAATTCATACGGGTATTCTGAGGTTGACCTATATGGATCTCTTTGATCTTCTGAATCTGAAGGTGCCTCGGACGGCTCACGAAACAATGGCACCTTGGATGGCCGATGGGTGGTTACAGGAGGGGCCATCGATTGGTCTGGACCGGGAGGGACAGATGGCTGTCTCGAAGGAGTCATAGATGGCTGTCGGTAGAAGGAAGGAGCAGGGGTCATGGACCTTTGTCTGGCGAAAGAAGATGATGGAGGTGCTGGAGTTTCATCGCGGAATCCTTCATCTTGAAATTGCTGAGAAGACATGTGAAGGCTAAGACAAGCCAATGCGTTAGCTTGTTTGAGAATGAATGTGAAGAGCAAGGCTAAAGAGTTTTTACACTCACAAATCAGCAATCTCCATGTTTTCAGTATCTAAGAGCTCTGTGCTATCATCTTCTTCTTCTTTCACCTTTCCGTCGTCTCCTTTGGTCTTGCTCCTCCCGCTCACACTGGCAGCTACACTGCCCGCTCGAACTCTTCTCCTCTTGAAAGCAGGCTGGCCTGGAACAGAGCCCCTCCCTCTTCCTGAGTCCTCTCTTGAAGTTCCCGCGCTCGATCGATCCACTTCGTTGTTGGACGAATTATTTGTGGTCAATTTGGTCCCTCTTAGATTTCGGCTCATGTCCCCTAGACCACCTTTCCACCAAAAGTACGTTCGTAACATTCGTTCCATCATTTCTCTGCCGGCGATGTTCGATGTAGGTTGAGGCCCGCTAGAATTGGTTGGTGCGGGTGGGGTTGGTTCTCTAGAAGTCAAGTACTCCCTGAGTTGAGAGCAGGTTCTATCTGAAGAAGCCATAATCAAGATAGTATTCGTCCCAGGCTGGCCTGTGTTGGGTATGTAGGTGTACACAAAAATACAAGGCACGTTGAGCAGGCTGGACTGAATAGCAGGCAAAGGATAGGATGGTTTCGTTACCTTGACCAGTAGATTTTAAAGTTGTGATCTCCTCCTCAATCTCTTCCAAAACGCCAGCCAAAAGTCCCCATTTAGGAAGTTCTTCTAGTATCGGTTGAACTCCAGGCGGCCAAACCCCTCCTTCGCTACCTGTCTGTTCGGCCGCCTCTCTATCTTCCCTCTCTTGTCTCTCGATATCTCTTAGCGCTTCCTCTGCATCTTGGAATTCATCCCTTTCTCCTTGTCCTCCAGCCAAGGTGGCCGATGGCGCTTTCTTCTTCTTGGGAGGAGCAGGAATATACGCTCTTCGTTTGGCGACGTGGAATAACGTGTTGGCTGCATCGAGATAAAGCCATGGAGATTGGTTGTTTGCTTTAGATTTCATTCCTAGAGCGACAGAAGGCGCGGCGTTGGCGATCGTTGCTGACGTCAAAATGGTTTCTAGGTGAGAGTTGAAGGAGATAGAATCGTATGTAAGGAGATAACTACGAGAAGGTTATCGAGGACAAACAGGAAATGGTTGATTATCTATCGAGAGTTCATGATCTCCAAGAGGGGCCCTCAGTGAGTTAAACTCACTTAAGCAATAATCGAAGAGTAGTGAGGTCCGAAACAAGGCGCTTCGTTCTTGGGCCTACTCGATGCCAAACAGGATCTAGTTGGCCTCTGACAATCTTATCAAAGTTCCTAAATAGAGCGTTGTCCACCGTCATTTCGTCCATATCCACCTAATCAGAAGATACCAATGATTAAACATGAACACATACTGATGTAACGACGATGACAAACGATCAAACGAAGAAACAGAGATAGAAAACGTACCCCTGTATAAGATTTTCGAAATTCTGCCAAAGTAGCATCCATGCATTCGATGATAGCGCCTTGAATCTCTTGCATCCCTTTTGTCAAAGGTTGATAGAGTTCGATGACGTCTGCTTTTCTCTGACCTAACGACGTGTGAACTTCTGCGTGAAATCTAGAAGGCACTTTGATAAATATAGTTTATTCGTGTTCGCCAAGCACAAACGCTCTCTCCTTCCCTTCTTTCTTGAGTATATGACTTACCTAGGCCAAAGAGTCACCCTTCGAAGGGAGAGCATCTTCATGCATGTCTGAAGCGGAGTCATGGTTGCGTTGAAATGTTCCGGTTCGTCCGAGAAAGCTTTAAGAAATCCTTGCTATCGGATTGGAGAGATAGAACATGAGAGGTGAGTGCTCAAAGAGCAACCTAATTTCCCAACCGAAAGACATCAAGAGTCAAGAGACATACATGGTTTGACTGTCTGTAGAGTCTGACGATAAACGCCTCCTGACTCGTTTGATTGACCCTGAAGGGAAGAGACTTGAATGTCAGATATTATCGTGCTGTATTGGCCATGTCCAGCGTAGAGGAAAGAACGAACTTTTCGGCATGAAGAACCATGAGACCGGTGATCATCTCTGTTGGAACGTTTTTCGTCAATAGGTCGACGATTAAGATCCTAGAGGTGATCGAAAAGATTCCCCCCTGCAAGTATAGTTCGTTTCTGTGTTGAATAATCGACCAAATTAAGGACACATTCGACAACTGCCAATGAATCTAACTGAACGAAGAAAGGAAAGGATATACCGTTCTTTCGACGGCATTTCATGAGTGATCTTTCTCAGCCCAGGTCTCCGAACGCCCATGATGCCCAAAAGTTCTCCAATTCCGTTCTCTTCATCCGGACTGGCGTTGATCTAATCCAACGTAACCCGATGTTCATCATCATCATCATGGTATACCCAGATAAGGATAGAAATCAGTTACCCTTCTTTTCCTCTGAATGAACAAAGATGTATCTGAATAGAGAGGAAGGACGAACAAGAAGAACCAAGTTTTGTTTTCCATCATATATTTTCAATAATGTACAAACGATCTTCCTCAATCCGAGCCCTTTAGCGAGGATTAGTAGGTCGTCCGTCTCGGGAGGGGCGATCTCTCTGATGATGGACGTGAGGAATGGTAGATTCCGAGGCATCCTAAATTAGTAGTCTTTGAATAAGACTCGTTGATAATCTGACACAGTACAAGGACTAGATTTGGGATTCAATCGGAAGGGTGGGGACCAGGGAAGAGGTGGTCGTCTAGTATATGTGTGTGAGTGTATGTTGAAACGCGTCTACAAGGCCGCTTGCGTCATCATCGTAACGAACTAATCTCCTTGCTGTTGCGTTTGATCGTTTAGGTTGTTCTCCTCCTTAATACCCTGAGGTCCATTTTAGAGATCGAAAACCATATGTATATAGTGATGGTTTTTGACATGTATGAGGAAATGATGGAATCCAACAGATTTAGCCCAACTCAACGGGGACTGGGAATATATGTTAAGATATAAAGAAGATGGCTACTACAAGATACAGCTTAATCGTACACTAAAACAGAGCGAAGGGTTGGAGTCAGATACAGTAAGACGATGAAGATTTTCCTTTTTTTGTTCGGTTTTTTTTATTAGGCGAAGTAGCTCTTGGCGAGCTCCAAAGCCTTCTTAACGTTCTCATCCTTTCCACCAGCCTTCTCGAGGTCGCCGACTAAGCCGTCGAGCTGCTTCTTGAAATCAGCCTTAGCGCTCTTGAGAGTAGATTCCCATTCCTTTTGCTTGGACTCGGCATCAGAAGTCTTCTCTCCAGACTTGACAGACTCCTTTGCAGCGTCAGCAGTGGCAGAGGAAGAGGGAGCCTTGTCGAGGGTCTTCTGAAGATCAGCCTGAAGGGAAGAAACTCGCTTCTGAACATCTCCAGAAAGGGATCCAGATGCGGCTGTTGTCCGTTTGAAATGATCATCAGCTTGATATTCTGTTGTGTAAAAATAAAGCAAAGCACTCACTCTTCAATCCACTGACAACAGCCTCCAGTTGCTTCTTGCTAGAGCTAAACTGATCCTCTCCTTCCTTAGCAGCCTTCTCTCCGACAGATCCAAGTTTGACTCCAGCCTTAGAGAGGGCAAGAGCGATGAGCGAGGCAAAAGCAGGAGAAACAACTTTGACAGTCTGGACAACCTTCTCGGTGTCGACCTTGTCAGAGATTTTCTCAGCCCCAGACTCGGCGTAGGACTTGGCCTGCTTGATCTGTATAAGCAAAAAATAAATTGAGTTACAGTCAGCAAATCAATGAACGTGAGATCATATATTAAAAGGCTAAAAATTTGGGCTTCATACCAGGTTCTCGGTATCAACCTTTCCGGACTTCTCAGTCAACCAAGACTCGATAGTGTCGGCAGGGATACCGGCCTTCTTGGCGACAGCCTTGGCCTGGCTCAACACCTTCTCGAGATCCTCCTTGTCAGCTGTCAAGATTAAGGTTAGGATAGATTGTGAACATTAATTCTAGATAAAATGCAAAGTCGGATGGATATTATCGAGAGGAACGGAACAAACCATCCTGAAGCTTCTGGAGCAACTCCTCCAGACCCTTGCTGTCTTTGTAGTCCTGAGCTTTCTTGTAGAGCTTCTGGGCGTTAGCCTCAAGCTCCTTCAGCTGATCACCACCCTGCTCCTTGATCTTGCTGGTGATAGAAGAGAAATCTCCGGTGGCGAAAGCAATGGCCAAAGGACCTGTTGCGGGAATAGATTGAGAGATGTACTATAAAGGGTTGAAATTACACATCAGATGGCATACTCGAATAGAGCAGAGAATGACGAAGACATTCAGCTAACCTTGATAATACCCTTCCACTCGTCGCCAACCATGTCCTGGGCCTTGTCAAGGAGAGACTTCCAGTCGACATCTCCGATCTTGCCTAAAGATTATGAGATAATAGACGTATGTGTCAGTAGAAAGTCATACCTCTGTGAGAGCATATAAATCTAACATACCTTTGGCCTCCTTCAAGGCGTTTTCAGCAGCGTCAACGAAAGGTTCGACCTCCTTTCCTCCAACTTTCTTCAGCTTGGCGAGGGCGCTTCCAACATCCTGCTCCTTAAGATCGTTGGAGATACCAGTTAAGAACTCGGAGAGTCCACCGTGCTCCTGAATCTTCTGGTAGACAGCTTGGGAGATGGCAAGCGCAGGCCCGAGTCCAGCCAATGAAGCAGCCTGGTAAGACAAGCCCGATGCCTGGTCGGCTCCCTGCTTGGTGGAATCAATCATAGTGTGGGCCTTGGAGGCAAGTTCTCTGAATAAAGTGAAATTATGCATCCGGATGGTAAGTCGGGCTGAAGGATATGAGATGAAGAAGGGAGAGCAAATCATCGACGAACCTGATGGGCTTGACGTAAACAAACAAGGCAGATCCTCCGGCGACGAGAACACCCAAAACAATCCACATCTAAGGTTTCAAATAGATGAGCTTTTGGTATCAGCGACTGAGTTTAGCAAATCAAGATATAGGTAGGAGATAGAAGTTCTTACAGGAGTGTGAGTGTGAACAGGAGAAGCAGCCCCAGTAGAAGCAAATCGCTTAGGAGCAAGGGTCACTCGTTGAGAGACAGACGAAGGGATCGCTCGAGGAGTAGTTCGGAAAACAGACTAGTATACAGGAGAGCATAGTGTAAGACAACCTCATCGACAAGGAAAAGGAAGATGAAGAGGAATTAAACAAAACGAACCGGTCGAGAAGAGATGGTAGCAAACTGCCTGGCCGAGGTGGGTACGGCAGAGGTTCGGAGGGCAATTCGAGCAAAAGACATGTTGATGATTATGAATTAGATATGTGTGGGTTTGAATAAGATATTGGGTATAGCACAATGCAAGCTTAAGATAGAGATGGAGAAGAGATGGAGAAAGAAAGAAAAGAGAGAGCAGAAAGAAAAAAAAATCGTTCTTGTACTTTTCCTTTTTTGAACGAAATCGAACAGCGTCATCAGAAAGAACAGAGACATTTTATAGACCGGTGACATCATTCATTACATTGGGCTATATGAGAATGATATGGGTAAATTTGGGAATTGATGGGGTTGGTGGGGGGTGGCTGGAAGGCTCAAACCCCATTCATGATATGGGGTTCGTTTGGACTCGTTTGGGCATATTTGTGTTCTCGTTTGGGATAGCATAACCCTAGACTGTTCCGATTAGTGTTAATCCTTCTCATACAAGTCGACAATACCTTCTCTCACCTACACACTCTCTTTCGACTTTGATCTTGATATTTGTTCCTCCATAAAGCACATACACATCTCTTTCTCATACCTTCACCTGCTCGTAAACATCTCTTTTTAACTTTCTCGCCATGTCTGAGCGAAAAGTCCTCAACAAAGTAAGTGTTTTTTTCTTCTGTTTATCTCGTTCACCTTGTGGAGATTATAATGTATTGACCTGATCCTTTCACTCGCTCGTTTTCGTCACCTAGTACTTCCCTCCAGATTTCGATCCGGCAAAGTACGTTGCTCACTCTTCTCTTCTACTCATTTCTCTATCAAACCAGGCACTTATAAATTTCTTTTTTGATTCTCAAAAATCTCTAGGATCCCTCGGCGAAAGCTGAAGGATAAGAATGATCAGCAGGTTGTCCGTTTGATGGCCCCGTTCTCGATGAGGTGTAATTCTTGTGGCGAGTATATCTACAAGGGCAAAAAGTTCAATGCTAGGAAGGAAACCGTCCTTGGCGAGGACTATCACGGCATCAAGGTTCGTCTTAGCAAATTTGACCTCTTAGGACTTGTTGGAAAATGGTGTTATGGCTAGATGGGAGTTGTCCACTGACTGATGCTTTCTTGTTTGCTTGCTTACCAACAGATCTTTCGGTTCTACATCAAATGCACGCTCTGTTCATCAGAGATCAGTAAGTATTACTCCTTTCTCGTGTATATCTGCCTGACAACAAGTCGAAGACTAACGATTCACTTCATGGACGCATTCACGTGCATGCAGCCTTCAAGACGTAAGTTTCCTTGACTGCTCATTGTTGGACCTTTTGCCAAGACGAAGTTGTCTAACATAGAGAGACTAACATGTCTTTGCATTGATTGTTTCTCAGAGATCCTCAGAATGCCGACTATCTAGCTGAGCACGGAGCGTCTCGAAACTTTGAGGTACGTCTTGCTTCGTCTTCCGCTGATTTTGCACGCGTTTCATGCTTTGATAAGTAATATATCTGACACGTCTGGTCTTGTATATCGACGCGTATTCGTCCACTCGCGGCTAACAGTCATGGCGAGATGATGCAGATGAACATAACAAGGCAACGTACATGCCTGATGCAGGGGAGGACGGAGAGGAAGAGTCGGCGATAGACAAAGAGAGGGACGATGCGATGAAGATGTTGGAAAGCTCAACCGAGAGCGCGAAGCGGGAGATGGACATCTTGGATACATTGCAGGATATCAGGTTCGTTTTTTTTTGTCTATTCAGCTGTATATCCCATTGTCTTTCAGATATCTCTTGTCGGACGTCCCGAGGCTTCTGAATGCCGCTGTATAGTAGTGTTTGCTGACCAAATGCGTGTGTATTTGTGTTCTGGATCCAATCACAGATCGCGAAACGCTCGAAACGAACGAGTCGGTATCTCATTGTCAGAGCCTCATCCGTCGACGTCCAAGGGAGCACCGACAACAGAAGACCTGGTCCGACTGGCGGAGGAAGAGGAGGACGAGAAGTTGGTCCGGTCGGTGTTTGCGCAGATCCCATCTGGCTCGTCTAAGCCTACAGCTCTTGGCGGGGAGTATGGATCGTCCGATGAAGATGACTCGAAGGGGGCTGATGGCGAGGAATCCAAGTCGATCGAACCGACAATCACGGTAAAGCGAAAATATGATCCTTCTATGGCCGATAACGAGTCACCGTCGTTGGCCAGTCTATTGGAGAAGAAAGGTCTGGCTGGTCGACCGGGTCCGAGTGCGGTCGAAGCTGGAGTTGCACGGAAGAGTACGGGTGTAGGAGGTGGATTCGGGTTTGGAGCAGGCGCAGGAGGAGCGGTTAAGAAGAAAAAGGTTGGAGGACTGTTGGGTGGGTTAGTCGTCAAGAAGAAATGAATGGTCGACTCGTTCCCTACTGTCTTTTCTTCCGTCTTTTCCTTGGTCTAGAAGCCGCGTTGGGCACGACTCTCTTGCTTCTTTGATATACTTCCACTCCAACATCACGGCGATCCTTCATCCACCCATACATTCTCTATATGTTTGTTGTACTTATAGCATCTATTTCTGCCTTTGACTTTTGTGTCGACGCTATAATTGAATCGGCCACCAAATCGTCTCTAGATTCGGCGTCATTAAAAATTGCGAATGTAACATCCGGCCAAAACAAATTTCTGGAAAACCGTTCGCCAAGAACAACACTGCTAGAGTTTTCTTCAATCCCAGACATCGTTCTAGATTGTGGTATTCTTTGCACTCATCAACAGATTCATTACTAACTACAATTACCCCCAAATCATGTGCAGTCCGCACAAGTAAACGTCCTCACCGACTGATAAGATCTAATGCAAATAAAAATAAAAATGTGACAACGAAGGCTTGCGTGTCATCCAGGGATGTTTTCACTGATCAACGCGTAGCATGTTCCTAGATCAATGTGACGACGACGACTCTCACAGTCAGTGTCCAAACCATGACGTTTCATAGCCCTTTGGACAGAACAACAAAGGAACTGCTCGACTGACCTTTAGCGCCCATTCTCGTCTTCGTTGACCCCCTCTTTCTCGATTTTGACCGTCTGTATTCTGACCTTGTTGTCCAGGGTCCTTGTTCTTCACATCTCTTGCCTTACCAGTTCCTTTTTTTCTCTCTCTTCTTTTTTCTTAATTGGAAACTAGGTTTAGATGATATAATCATTCTTTCTGTCCATCATCCTTGTTCGAGCGCCGACATCCGAGGACAACTTCTTTTTACCTGTTTGAATCTATAATGTCGACTGACACCATCCCTATCACTGATACATCCGCTTTCGCCAGTACTCCAAATCAACCTGCCAAGTCCACCGAGGACGTCGGGTTCGAGTTGCTTTCCATAGAGGAACCTTCAAGGTACCCAAACCAGCTCGCTAACTCCGGAAAAGATGAAGAGCATCCAGGACCTGGTCGGCCAAGCTTGAGCTTTGCAGGTCAAACCGGTCGAAGAGTTTCATATAGTGTTCGTTACCTTATTTCCCATCTTTCTTGTTGCAATATCGGACATACTTCATATGCAAAATTCTAAAGTTTGATTCCTTTGGATTCGATAGCAAATATCGGTTCTGGATGATGTGCCTGAAGAAGAAGACTCGGACGGACCTCGGGTCTTTGACAGTTTAGGAGAAGCTGCAGAGAGTGGATCTGGGCCCAAAAGTGCTATGGTTCGTATTCATTTCCTCCCCCCCCCCAAAAAAAAAACCATTGGGTCTTGTATCGGTCTGATCGGTTTACTGTAGATCTTTGAACTTACAATGAGCCACTGATGATACCTTTGCATGTGTAGCTAGGGTACAGAGCTTGGAGAAGAGATTCTGCGGCTTCTGCTACAGATACAGCTACCAACGATCTTGTACGTTTATGTCTATCTATTCTTCCTTCCTTGACGTTATCATGCTCATTGTTTCTTGGACCTTTAGGAGCCTTGCCCACTTCTAGCCTTCACTCAAGTCTCTCCCCTACATGAATCGTTCGAACACTCTTCTGGGATGTTTGACAATTTTCGCTTTGATTCTCTTGACTCAATCTCGACCAACTTACCGTTGTCTCTCTCGTCAACTTCACCTGTTCGACCGGGTACCGCAGAATCCTCTTTCAGTCAGGATGATTCTTTTGAGACTCCTAATACGCCAGGTTGGTCTCCGAGACACTTCGGTACGCCCAGAATTTTCTTGTTATGTCTTCAGTTGCTTCTACATCCAGACAAGCAAAGGTACATGGTGAATATGTATCCTCTCTTATGCTGGACCATTATACATCCAAATCAGGTTCCTATAATGGTCTCCCTCCCCTAGGTCATTCATCTCGCTCCACTCGATCCTCTGCGCCAACTATCCATATATCTACTCAATCGGATTCATCTCGAACGTCTTCCTTTGATCCCAATCAGAAATTGATGGAATATCAGATTGATACGTTTGCCGGAAAGGATGAATTGGGATCACCATGGGTCGACGAACGAAATTCGACGATGCTTGTCGGAGATTCTCTACTGAGAATTGAACCAAAGACGAGCATGGCAGAAAAAGAAGGGTTAAACCAAAAGTCGTAGGAACAAAATTCGCCAGAAAGACTAGGCGAGATCAGTTTCTCTTGAATCCTCCTGAACATACTTTTGTCTCAGATCCAGACAACCATAATTCCTTGTATCCCAACTCTTTCCCATTTTATTTATCTATTCTGAATAATCCCAACACTTCTTAGAATTCTCTCTTGTATATTTTTATGAATATCGTATTACTATCCAGCGTTTAATAGGAATCATATGGAACACCTTTAGAAAGTAACATCTTTTGACGAAGCAAGAAGAACAAGGGAGACGAGATCAATCAATCGAACAGCCAAGGTCAGCACGTGACTGATAGCCACATTTCGGTTTCCTTCATGTTGCCTCTTTCGTATACTCACTCAGTGTTGACCACGTTTTCTCTCAACGCACATTCACATCATGGCCGGAAGAAGTAGCAGCAAGAAAGCAAAGTTTGTCCATAGTTCTTTGTTCAATCCGAGTGTTCTTATAACCGTCAAGCTTGAAACTGTTGAAAGAATTATGTCTGATTTTTCACGTTTCCTTGCTTATCCCTTACCTTCTCTCGCCTTGAATCGGATCGGGTCGACCTTCTACTCATTCCTTTCTTCTTCTCTTTCTTGCGATCGCGATCACGTTCAAACTCTACCTCTGGACGGATAAACTAACCGCTGGAACCCTGAAAACCTCAGGACGATCCTCGTCAAACTTGTCAGCACAGCGTTGACGGGTACATTCTACGGAGTTTCAAGACCTAGGCTGTCACCGAAGATGGCGATGATGAAATATGACAAAGCTGGTGAGTCCCTCTAGTCTTCTTCTCTTATCCGCTTCGCTCCTCTTTTCTCTCTCTTGTTTGGACTGGTTCTGGGTCTGTCCGGTTAAATGTTGGGCATCGAAGAAATGGCCACATGCGGGATACAGCTGGTTACGTCTTGGTCATGAGAAGAGTCAAGAACCGTTTTTGACGGCAAAAGAACCATTCTTTTTTCAAATTCGATATCCTGTTCACCCGTTTCTCTCCTATGTACAAACTTGCCATTGGAACGTTTTACTGACTATCTCGTCTCTCTTACCGTATACGTCTGTGTGCCATCGATACGTGTGAAACTCCTGGGACCTGACTGTGTCCTCCATTCTAGTCAACCAACACGTCCTGTTCGTGGAGAAAGGTCGATTATAAAGAAAATGAATATTTAAGTCTCTCTCCCGTCAGATTGTCTGAATAAGAAAGAAAGAAAAAACCCCTTTGCGTTCGATGTTTTGTTCTATCGGAATAAGAAGAAAGAGAACGATATCGGATCGAGAAAGTCGACGAATCATAATGACCCGAAATTTTTGGATAAGGTTCAGTAGAAAAGAAGATTAAAGAACACTCTCGACTCTAAACTTTGATCAAGCTTGTGTGCCTCGCAAGTGCTTTTTGAAACAGAGGGTCTCCTTCTTGGTTGATCAGTCGACAGAACGCTAGACGGTGTTATGAGACAGCTCAAGAGAAATTAGAAAAAAACTCATTCAGAGGAAAACTGAAAAATTGGAGTGAAGGGGTGGGTATATAAACTCTCAAGAGAGCCTTTGAAAAAGATAAGGAGGAAAGATAGAAAGATTCTTTTAAGAATCCTAACGAAAAGGGAAAGAAGGGAATCTTTTTACAAGGAAATCAAGAAGGATGACGACGAGCCAAATCGGCCGTCGATGAAGAATATATGACAAGTTCGTTATAAGTCGAAAGAAACAGGGTGAAGAAACAAAAAGAAAAACAGACAGAAAAACCCAAATCCAGTCGTTTTGAAAGAGTACCGGGAGGAAAAATGAGATCAGTAGAGATGCATGAAGAAAGAAAAAAGGGAGGAAATAGATATGGTGATAATCGGAATATAGACAAAGGGCATATACAAAGTTGGCCTAAACGAATACACGCATAAGATCTGTGTGAGCATAGCTGGTCTGATTAAGAGCCGATTTAGAGACAGATGTGAACATAAAACAAAAAGACGAACAGATCGAGGCTATATACTGAAGTCAACCAGTCAGTCTAGGTCGTCTAGAAGAAAACAGAAAGATTATTCTATCAAATGCATAAATCGAACTTCGTATTAGACATTGCAACCGATCACAATCAGAAAAGTAGAGTGCCAGAAAGGAGGAAATGTGACGAACAATGCTGATCACTTGCTGATATAGGGTTGATGAATTGCTCTGGAATACCAGGAGGAGGTTGATGTGTAGGGGATCGGATAGTGCTATCCATATCCACCACAGACGAGTTGAATTCACCCGAGACATCTTCATCTTCGGTTGTTCCATCATTGCTACTTTCTTCTTCCAATTGGTCATTGTCTGATTATCAAGGAATCAAGGAAAGGGCGATCAGATTCAAGATCAAACATGTCCTCAATTGGGTGCAACGTACTGGTAAGTTTCCTTCCGTACAGTCCCAACATCTGTTCTGCGCCAGTGGACGACAAGAAGCTTGCTGAGTTTCTCTTTGCCTTATCTTGCTCAGGATCTATACCAAGATTTGATGACTGAGTTGATTCTTGAATTGTTAGGTCTGCAGACGAGGCTTCCGAACCAGGTGCGATTTCGGAGACAGTCTCCGGGGGATCTTCGAAAATATCCTGGAACCTAAAAAGAAAAGAAAAAAGAGCAAATACAAAACGTCAGTCCGGTCGTCCGTCGAGATATTTGCCAAACTAGGCTCAAGCAGACTTGATAAGTTGGACATACTGAGAAACCAATTCAGAGAACACTCCAGCAGGAATGCCTAGCGTCGGCGAGAAAACAATTCCGACCTACACAAAAGCAACATGAATAAGCAAGAGTTCTGACGTAAAGAACAAGGTAATGACTCACGTTTCGCAAAGTCATCTTGTTAATAGAGGCATTCTCCACAATCAAGATGAGATGGGCAGTCAGCGCTCTCAAGAGACAGTAGTTGTGGACAGGAAGCTGTCCCACAAGGTGCCGGAGCTCTCGAATTCTATCTTGTGACTCGGCCAAATCTACATGCATGCAGGTTTTTTTTTTCATCAGTTTCACGCCCAACATGTTTTCAGAAACATCTGGATGTGACATACCAATCACAGCCAGAAACTGCATGTGAAGCTCTCGAGTTAACAGACTGGTCGTAAGCTCGCGGAGGAAAAGCTGTAGTTTGAGAAAAGAGTGTGGTTAGTTTGACCTTGTTCCTTTAGACGACTCATAAAAAAGACAAGCACACCTTGAGAAGACCTGCAATAGCATGTGGGTCCACCGTTTCACCGTGTTGGAGCAGGTCAAAATCACCATCTGAAGTAGGGCCAAGCGAAGTAAAGGATTTTGTTTTTATTTCTGTCAATATCAAATTCTCTTCTGATCGATACTCTTAAAGACGAACCCGTGTTGAACCGTTCTCGTAAACTCTTGATCAAAGCGGTAGATCCACTGAGACGATAGATCCCTTCCTCTAGTTCTGCATTTTTTGCTTCCAGGTACTTGATACTAAAAGTCGAGAGAACACCAAACCTGTTAGCCTCAACGCAACTCATCCTACATGAAAGTTCTCTTATACTTGTGAGATACTTAAGGGACAAACCATCGGAAGACCACTGCAGGAAGACCCGCTACTTCAGCAACCAGAACGGACTCTGCCAGGGGGACCGCGAAGACAGGTCGAGCAGCCACCAAGTTACTGTGGGAAGACGACCCGCCTTTTTATAATACCACAAAAAAAAACGGAAACAGGTTGAGTCTATATGAAGGAAGAAGAGCAAAAGGGGAAGAGAGAACATACTGATTTTGCCAAATCCAAATCCCCATCTTCCAGACTTTGACTTTCGTTCCCTATCTGGCAAGTCATCCTTTGCTCCAAACTTGAAACCAGCTGGGATGGGCGCCCCTCCCTGAGGTCCCGAGATCTTATGCCTCGATCGAAACGAATCCTTCTCCTCCTGAAGGCTTCCTTGAGTGATAGGAGGCGATCGAGAGGGAGGTGGTAATCTAGAAGCAACTCTCGGTGGAGGCAAGTTGCTCTGTCGTTGAGATCTTGGTTCAGCTTGGGTACCTGAATTGCTTGAAAACGGACCGTTTCCACTCGAAGAGAGCCCGAAAGGTCTCTCTGTGATGACCGACAAGAGGCCGTTATCACTTCGGACAGAAGACGTGCTACCTCTTCGACCGGACTCAAACATGCGAGGGGGTGCCTCCAATGGTGTTTCAGCCGCTGCTGCCGTTGACGCAGGTGGGCCGGTCGTCAGATTCGTTCTTGACAGTGTGGTTTGATTGAGCTGGGAGAGAGGCTTGGCTGGGCCAACAACGATGTCATCTTTCGAGAGTTTTCGAACCGAGGCTTTACGTTGAACACCCTTCAGACTATTGTTTGTCGAAGACCGGGGAATACCAATGGTAGGTGGTGCCTCAGCTGGCTGTCGATCTTGAGGAGCTGGGTTGATCACTCGAGGGAAGTCGCCTGTGGTGAATCGAACGAGCATCTTGACCCACTGATACCCACGCAGGAATGTAATAAAAAGGTGTAGAATCCAGATGTTCAAAGATATTCGTTTTTTTAGCATGTCTTTCTTTTAGAGCTCATGGACGATGATCTCTTACCTCGTCTCGGTCCTCATCAGTCTCTGCACAGAGAATGTGTCGAGTTCCTTTTGAGCCAGAAACCGAGCTCTCAATGATTAAGAAGGCGTGTCGTTGGTGTGGGTCGTTTCCCTCATTGCTCTCTTTACTACGACCGATTTGAGCACCTGCTATAGGTATCGAGCCGACATATGGGCCCCCCTTCTACTCAACACCCGAGATGACCAACAAGAATATCCAGATGCACGATACACACAACCAGAAAGAGAATCGTGATTTTCGTTTGGGTCAGATACACATCATAATAAGGAACCAATAGAAGTATTTGTACTCACGGTCTCAAAGTAATCCATTACGGGGCGACCGAGCGCACCTAGTATAAAATACCGTCTCTTCATCCCTCCCAATCTCTGCCCTCGACGGGTGAGGTATCCTTCTTTAGTAACCGGGATCGAGTCCTTCTCAATAGGGATCACGTCAGTGCTGAGGAAGTAACAAAAGTCCTCTTTGTCCGACATCCTTGCTTGCAAGACTGAGACCAGGTAGGCTTCCAACAGGCCCTTTTATTAAGAAACGAGAATAAACATGGTCGGGGGAACGAGTTCCTTTAGCGAACTGAGACACATCGTACACGCGCCACACGAAAAGAGAAAGAACGATTACCTTTCTTTGATCAACCTTACTCATCGAGAACTCTCTCCAAGCTTTGGCCTCAGGCAACGATGGGATTCCTAAAGCCTTTGTCTCTTTTCTGCCTGTCCTCTTTCTCAGGCTGTTATCAAGAGCCAGAAAGTCAGAGAATAGCTTATCGACCTTCCAAACTTTTGGCTGGTTCAACCCCGTCGGTGATGTCTTCTCGGTCGTCGATGATGATAATGACGTTGTTGATGATGATGGAGGAGGAGGAGAAACGGAGACAGTAATTCTAAATCGAACGACGTCTTTCCCATATTCGTTCGTCATCACTCCACAAGACGGAACCATGATCTTTGTGTATGGCAGCATTGGGTAACTTAACCTGACCTGAAAGTCCGAAGGCGAGGCGCTGAGAGTTTGGTCATGGGTTGGGTCTGAGGAGATATTTTCCTCCGACTCCTGCTGAGAGTACATAGGAACAGACGTTGAAGATCCAACAGGTGTACTTCCAGACCGGACGAAGGATGAGTGTGAAGAAAGGGGTGAAGCCGGTGGCCGGTTTTGAGGAGTCGAAGAAGACGGGTATGCTGAGGATGATGATTGAAATTGCCTTGGAGAGATTTGACGCGGAGTGAGGTTGGCCAACGATGAGCTTGACGAGTACGAAGGAAGTCCTTGCAGACCGGAGTCATTCACAGAGGAAACGTTGTTCCCTGAGAGGGTTCTAGATGAGCTATGTTGATGATGTTGGGCTAGTCGAATTTCCTCCAGATGAAACTTCCTTGCCACGCTATCGTCTGTTGGAGAGTTTGGAGAGAAATGTTCTTTAAATGCCAGGTGTTGCTGCCTCTGAAGCTCTCTTTCTGGTCCCAACGGGAATGTTTGTTCTTCATCCATCAATGGCTCTTCCGAACTTCGGTTCTTTTCTTGATCGAATGTCATTCGATAGGTCACCGGAGGTAACAACGAGGATGAGAGGAAGTTTGACGGATCTTGAGCGGCTTGAAGGGCAGAGGCATTAGAAGCAGATTGAGAGCGAGACCTTTGGGTGCGATCGTTTTCAGGCGAAGACACCGAGAGCACGTAGGTGGGCGCTTGGGTAGACAAACCATCGGGTGTCGATCCTTCGAGCAGAGAAGCTAGTGGTGTGCCCAATGAGTTAAGCTTGCTCGAGTCGGATCCTTTAGACGACTGCTCAACCGACCTGCCTTTGGAGAGGACGATCGGAGATGAGAGCGAGTGTCGACCAGAAGACATTTGAGGGGTTGTTGGAGCGTTGAGCGGGGGGACGGAAGAACAAGAAGGTGATTGATCGTTGTACGAGCCTGAGTTGTTGTAAGAAGAGGAGGGCGACTGCTCGATTGATGAAAGCACAGGTGCCAGTCGACCGCTTTCCTCTCTATCTGCCGGATCTGTTTGCATTTTTGGACTGTTGATTGCTCCAACATCAAGATCACCCCAATTTCTTGCCAGCCTAGCACCACCAGCCCATTGTTCGTCTGTTAATGCACCACTCAAGGTCGATTGAGATAGATTACTGATGTTTGTGTTCATGCTGGCAAAAGTCTCGGTACTCATAGCCGATGAGTTACTTTCCAATCTATCTCGAGAACCGTTTCCACGGGCCCCTCGGACGATCTCTTCGCTCCATTGACGCTTGATCAAAGAAGGTTTCTGTTGTTGTTGTTGTTGTTGTTGTTGTTGTTGTTGTTGTTGTTGTTGTTGCTGGGCGAGCGTCAGGCCGGCTGAAGTTGATGAGCTTCTGGGAGGAAGGCTGACAGAAGCACTACCGCCAACGAGACCGGAAGAAGCAGATCCGGTGAGAGACGGGTTCGAATCTCCACCTAGACCGAGGAACGAATGTGAATTCGATAGATAGGAGGCTGATGGTGTGTTCCCTCCTTGGTCAGGCGGGGAGACCGCTCTGTTCAATCTGCATGCTACTAGCGCCCGGTCTCGTTCACTCCGAAGTCGATTCTCTGTGATTCTAGAGGCGTCCGCTCTGAGCTGAAGGTTTTGAATAGTTTTCCACAGGCCGGCTGCCAAAGAAGTACGGAAAGAGGAGCGGAGGGAAGGAGGGAGATATTAATAAAAAAAATAGAAAGACGACAACAAATCTGTCAGCCCGAGCAGAGGCGATTGATTAAGCCTAGACTTGGCAAAAGACCCTCCACTCACCATTCTCTTCCACGGACTGATTTCTATCTCTGACGACGGTTTCTAAAGCTCGACTATAATCGCCTCCATTAGATTCAAGCACACCGGCGACCGTCATAGCTGGCAGGGAGCCTATACTGGACAGAGTGGACGGGCTCCTTGGAATCGTTAGCACGTCCAGAGAAGGTTGCGTAATGAGGGAACCAGCTGATGAACCGTTCGGTGGTTTGGGAGACGAATTTGAGGCTGAAAGGAACACGATAAGGTGAGCCATCTATCGTGTATAGCTTTCACAGAGAAAACACGGAAGAAGAAGAAAGAAGTACACGTACCTGTCCGCTTGGATTCAGCCATGGTAAACAAACAGCTTGGCTGAACTGAAAGGGTGATGATAGGGTGGGCGTTTGAAGAAGGAAGGGTAAGACTACTTATGGATTAAGATTCCAAGGAGGCGAGCAAGTAATGCTTATCAAAATAGGAAGCTCTGAATGTCGCGTATATACAAGGTATGTGTATGCGTGTTGTTTGGAATGATAGATACACGAGAAAGCAAAGACAATGTGGTGTTGTGTGTGGTGCGAGAGGCGAGGCAGAGGAAAGAAAGGGAAGGGAAAAAATCGGCAGGTTGTTTTGGCCGACGCGTGCGAGATGAGAGATGGAAAATAGGAAATTATATATTGGATCAACATCTTGAACGACGATCATCTATCATGCTCGATATACCCTCTTTGAAGGTTACTGGTTAGTCTTTTCTTAGAATACTCAGCACCTTTCTTTTTTCTTTTCCCTTCCTGATGTCAAGAGGTATTCTTATTGCTGAACGACACATTACTTTCTCTTAGAGCTCAAAGCGGAACTCGACAAGGCTGGAGTGACCTATTCGAAATCATCGAAAAAGGCAGAGGCAAGTGTTACTAGCCATCTCATACCCTCTCGATCAGCCGTGTTTTTGTTTTTGTTCTTATCGTAAATCTCTTCATGCGGATACATGTCTATCCGGAAGTATAGCTCGCCGCTCTTCTCCAGAGCCATCAGGAATCAACTGTCGATGGGGAACCAACGCCCTCGGTCGGAGTCGAACTTGAACTCGACGTAAACGGCAAGGTTGCCCCTGTATCCACTCTATCCATCCCCCCTCCTGCTGAAGTCATCTCTCACTCTGAATCTTTGTCAGAAGCGGCTGCTGAGCAGCCAGTAAATGAGCAGTCTGATATCCCGGTAGCTCCCAACCCTGACGAGATCCCTGTCCCTCTGACAAAGGAACAGGAAGCGGTTGTTGAAGAAGCTGAAACGTTGGGTGCCGGGTCGAACGGAGCGGAAGGTGCGTTAAGTGCAGGAATTGCTTTGAAGGAAATTGGGTCGGAGACGGAGACAGAGACAGAGGAAAATGGAAAGGAAAAGGAAAAGGAAAAAGCCGATATCGAGATCGAGGCCGAGGCCAAGAAGCGAAGTTTTGTGACTGAGGAAGAGGAGGAAACGGACAAGGGTATGAATAAACGCGCTCGACCTAATTCACCTGACGTACCTATCGCCGCTGCCAGTGCCGGTGCCGCTCGAGTGATACAACCTCAAGAGAACGATCCGTCTGCTGAACGGCCTTCAAATTTCATTGAGGGTGGTCACCCGCCGACACGTTCGCTTTATATAACCAATCTCCGACGGCCACTTCCTGACGAAGTCCTCCGCAATTTACTGGACCCGTTCGGACCTATCGACCATCAGGCTGGTTATGGCGGCAGTGACGAAGGCCAAGGTGGTTGGTGGTTGAGTCCTGTCAAGTCCCACGCGTTCGTTTCCTACCTGGACACGACCTCTGCCAGAAGGGCTTACGAAGGTTTACAATCACTCGAGGGTTTCCCACCAGAGGCGATCGATCCACCGGCTCTGAAGGTGGAATATCTATCTACGGGCGCTATTCCTTCGTTGGTTGATCAGGAGGAAGCTTCCTGGCGAGGAGGCAGAAAAAAGTTGAACCTGACCATCCGGAAGGAATCCTCGGCGGATCGGCCGGAGGAAGATCACTGGGTGTTTGAGTACAAGAGTGCTGGAGATGTCAGCTTGATGGGGAACAGACGACCGATGGGAGGGATTCCGACGGCTGGATTCCGACCTTCCGGCGGTGGTACCGGTGGTTCCTCTGCATTCCGACCACCACCACCAGCTGTTGGACGCCCAGTCGGACAAGGTTTGTTTGACAACCGCAGAGCAAACGCACCCAACCGACCGCCGACAGGCCCTCGGATACCACCGATCGGCCCGGCCAGAGGGGCCAATTCGTTACGTTCATCCTCGGACGCACACGTGCCGACCGGACCATCCGGACCTGATGTTGGATCCACGTTTGGTAGGTCGACGAACGGATATGGATCTCGACCTGGCTGGACGGCGGCCGATCGAAGAAGGGAAGAAAACTTTAGGAGTAGTAGGAGAGATCAGAGAGACAGAGATAAAGATTGGGATTCAAGGGATTCGAGGGACTACCGAGCGCCAAGAAGGGATGGGCCATGGCCTGAACGGGACAGGGATGGAGGCAGAAATAGAGACAGAGACAGAGACAGAGACAGAAGGAACTATGGGAGATCACGTGGGGATTCTTACAGGCCCGTAGATGACAGACGATGAAAAGGCGCATGCAAGTTGTATGTATATGTGCATGTGTACTGATGAGTTGTTGCCCTGCCTTTCCCTTTTGAAAAAAATAAAAAATAAAAATGTACAAGATCTGCATGATCTTCTTGAGTGATCATTTTATCAAAAGCGCGGCTCAATAAGACCCAGTCATCCAACTAAACCAAATCGACCAGAAGAAGTTCAGTTGGACAGAGAGTAAGACGATTGCAACCCTAACAGGTGTGGACTGACGAAAGATAGAAAGAAGGAAAGAAGGAAAGAAAGGAAGGGAAAAAAAACAGGGCATAGGTTGATTTGCCGTGAGCTTTTCTCTAACCAATAAAAACACACGATCATGGATCGTCTTTTGTGTGTTTCTTTTGATTGTCGTAACAACCAATCAGCCCTAACAGGACGACAAGATGTCAACGGAACGGCATTTTACATTACATCTTCAGAAGGGTAGTTTGTTTTTAATCGGAAAAAGTATTGCCAGAAGGCAAAGAAACACATGGAGTAATTAATTACTCCATGTAGAAGAGCAGTCGGTTTGGACGAATCAGCACTCATCGTCAAGGCGATCTGTACTCTTGTTTCACCAGCAGGCGTGATACCCGGCTACTTTTTGTCGTTCTCCCCACGCCAAGATGATTTCTCATCTAGATTTAAAAAAAAAAAAAACAGAAGAAAGAAAGAAAGAAAGAATAATCAACAAACCCAGACGTCCGGTTTATTGTGATCATCCACCAGATCGTCCGCAGGTGGTTCGCAATGCGGAAGGGTTCGTCCGTTTGTCCGTCCCTTGAAGAGGGTTTGCAAAGGTGATGTTTTTCTCGGATTGGATAGATTTCTTGCTCCTTTTGATTTGTATGTTATTCTTATTATCTACATCTCTGTTCTTTGTTTCGTTGTTGTTGTTCTCGTTTCTTTTCTTTCTTAGCGAAGAAATTCAAAAGGAAAAATGTTGGATAATCTATATCTTACAACGCCCGGTCTGTCTATTGGGATTTTCCATCTTACGATTTCTCGTTGTGTGTCTGTTGTGAAAAGTAAACTACAAAAGGAAAAAAAAAAAGGAAGGAAGAACAGCACCCACGGAACTCTCTTTCTTTCTTTCTTTCATTCAAATCGAAAAGAGAGAACAGAAAGGACAAAAGGGCGATCGAGAGAAGAAAAGCAAGAGGGGCAACGACAGAAATAGACCAATCCGATTAGTGAGTTGGAATGATCGTGAATGTTTTCATGGGTTATGATTTTTATTTTATTTATTTAAAAAAGAATCAATACGACGCGCGCTGTGGGGAAAGAGGAGAGAGCAAAGAAGAAGTTGTCAAAGGATCTACACTTTGATTGTGAAATGCATCAAGGCAGATCAAGGCACGCTCACAAGACTACAATCAGATATACCAGTGAATCAGATACGCCTCTGATCGATCTCGACCCACCCGGCAAGTTCCTTCTTATTCCCCACAAACGCACTCTCACACGGACCTTCCACGGCCGACGCAGCCCTTGCTCGCTTGGGATTGGTCCAATCAGATATTGATTCTATTTATAGAAGACGTCCGGCACTCGCCGTTCAGGCCGAAAATAGGGGTTTCTGATCATGACTGACCAGGCAGCTGAAGAGAGCGTGCAGTGAAAGATTTGATTTCCACGCCAAGAGAGAGTTCATCTACCTCAATTATGTGCCTGAGGGCCTGCCCTGACTGTCTGCGCCCGCGAGCTAGAACGTCCTTTTGAGGCATGAGAGCTCGGGATCTGTTTGCGTTATAATCAGATATGGCTGAATCTTGCCTGTCTGTCTGTGTCTTTCATTCCCCTTCTCCTCCTATCACCCGGTTGGGTTAATTTCTTTCCTTCCGTTCTCCCCCCGCGCTCGTCGCCCGTTGGTTCGATTTTTTCTTCTTTACTTTATTTATTTTTTAATATTTTTTTTGGTTCCCTCTACACAAATTTTTCCTCGTTCTGTCCATCCCTCTCCTCTCTGTGTGTTTGTTGCACTTTTTGTGTGGCAACTAGGCAAGCTATCGATTGGCAAGCGAGAAAAAAAATTACCCAGGTAGCTCCTGCGTTCAGACTAAGAACGGAGGATATAAGAACGTCTTCTTTCTCTCTTCTCACATCACTTTCCTTCCTTTTTTTTTTCTTCTCTCTTCTCTTCAAGTCCACATTGTGTGAATCAAACACTTCCTGCTAGCCTAGTATGACTCAGGATATCTTTTCCGTCCCTATCTTTTTCATCGTCTGTACGTCCCGACTTTCTGTTATGTCCTGTGTAGGATTTTCTACTTGCCTTTACTGATCTCTACTCCCCTCTTGCAAAATCTCTTGTTCCTTTGTCCTATCTCTACAACGCATATCTAGTCCGAGAGACGATCGAAGCTGGTATCGTTATTTCTGTGCTGCTCTCTTTGTGAGTATTCGTATTCAGACCTGTCTTTTCTTTCTTCAGAACATCACTCATACTTCTTGTTCTCTTTACAGCGTTGAGCAGCTCGTGTACGGTACAAACTTCGATTCCGTCGATGCCGCAGATGAGGAGAGGCAGGTCAAAGGAATGATTCGACGAATGAGAACTCAGGTTGGTCTTTCAGATGAAAGCCCTTGCTCCAATCCATTCACTCACTCCTTCATGCATCACACATCCTTCTAGATTTGGTTCGGTGCTTTCTCCGGTCTTTTCATCGCTCTTTCCATCGGTGCTGCTTTCATCGCTGTCTGGTACACCCAGGTCACCGATCTTTGGGGTCAGTCCGAGGCTCTCTGGGAAGGTATCTTCTCTATCATCGCTTCCGGTATCATTATGATTATGGGTATTGCCTTCTTGTGAGTTCTTGTTCCCAAACATTCCTAGTTTCAATCATTCCATCCACTTCCGCTCATACCCTATGCCCTCTATTTCAGGCGACTCGACCGAGCTCGAGCAAAGTGGAGAATCAAGCTCCAGGCTGCTTTCAACCAACAGCAACACGAGAACGCCGCTGTCGACTCTCGACCAGTCACCAGATGGGAGGCCTTCATCTCGATCTTCAGGCGATCCAAGTCCAACGATGTCGAGGCCGGTCAGAACAAGGAAGGTCGATCCGCCAAGTGGGCGTTGTTCCTTTTGCCCTTTATCACCGTTCTTCGAGAAGGTCTTGAGGCCGTCGTCTTTGTTGCTGGTGTACGTGCTCTTGTTATTTATTCCCATCTCTTGCCTACTTTCAGCTCATTCTTCAACATTCTTGCTCTCTTCACAGGTTTCCATCGCTCAACCTGCCAAGGCTACCCCGCTCCCTGTCGTTGTCGGTCTTATTGCCGGTCTTTGCGTAAGTCTACCAGAACTGTTATTCATTCCTTCGTTTTGTTACAAACCTCTTACCATCTTCGTACTCTTCACAGGTCGGATTTTTGATCTACCGAGGAGGATCTGCCTTTGCTCTTCACTCCTTCTTGATTGTTTCGACCTGCTTCTTGTTCTGCAT
The DNA here is from genome assembly GCA_014825565.1 of Phaffia tasmanica. Lineage (NCBI taxonomy): Eukaryota > Fungi > Basidiomycota > Tremellomycetes > Cystofilobasidiales > Mrakiaceae > Phaffia > Phaffia tasmanica. The sequence goes on along the minus strand of MVAI01000192.1, from coordinate 216 downwards.
CGGTGCTGGTCTTTTCAGCAAGGGTGTCTACTTCTGCGAGTACTACCCCTGGGCTGCCAAGGTCGGAGGTGATGTTGCCGAGTCTGGAGAGGGTCCCGGCTCTTACAACGTCGGTGGATCTAACATTGTCTGGCACGTCAACTACGGAAACCCCGAGCTCAACAACAACGGAGGGTGGATGATCTTCAACGCCATCTTTGGAGTGTGTCTTTTTTC
>MVAI01000191.1:0-37491 GCA_014825565.1 Phaffia tasmanica | reverse complement strand
CTCCCTCCCTTTTTTCGGTCATGATACAGGTTCCGGTTAGGGTCTTTGCTATTTATCCCCGCTTACATCACCACACCTGCTCTGCGAGCATTTGCAAGCAGTGCTGAGGATGGTAGCCCTTTCTTGATGTTTGGTTTGTTACATCTGATCCATTTTTGTCCTTTATCGAGGACAATCTGCTGAGCAAACAAACGAACGTGTCTTTTGGCCGGGTGTATACATGGTCCCCGCTTTTTTCTACATCAATAGTTCTTACCGTGAACATGGCTTGTAGGTACGCAGGAGGAACGTTGACTTAGTGAGTCTTTCTCATTGCTTTAATATTCTTCTTGAATAAGCTTACTAATCCTGTTGCGCCTTAACTTCTCTTTAGCACTGCTATCATGGTAAATTTCTTTGTTTTCGCACATTTGGATACCCCTATCTGCCGAGTAATCCATGGCTGTTTGTTCTCAGGGGAATCTTATCTAACACGTTGTTTTCTTAAAACAGGTTTGCGTCAATGCAATGAGTGCGCCCGAAGTCGTTAATCTTGCAAATGGATTGGCCCAGTCGTCTGTCAGTGCGGCTCGGGTGATTGGTCCCATCGGTCCGTGGCCTCGCAATTTTTTCATGTTCCGGTAATGTCACTTGTTTGAGGATCGACCAAATTCTGATCAGCCTTTTGCCTTGTTTTTCTTTCACAGTTGGGGGATATGTTTGGTCGCTCTCTCTTACGGACGGATCACCTGCTTTGGGTTTCCAGATTGTATCTGTGTAAGTCCTCTTGTTCTTTTGTTATTTTGAAAAGATTTTAGTTTCGTGTGTATTTGGATTTTCGGCCCAAATTGTTGTCAAGAGACAGCACCGGATGCGCAGCTCTGCAGGCCATCGCACCCCGGTGAAAACGGAGGATCTGCGGAGATCCCTGAGAGACGTTCATGTGGTATTTGTCAGGAGCGGTGACCGAGATCTGCGGTCCTCGATACGATCGTCGCATAACCTGGTAATTTTCGTATGCTGATTTGCGGTTTCCTCATCTGTCATTGGTTTTCCTAGCGTTTGTGGTCTTGCGTTGCTATCCTCATTTTTACTTCGATAAGCTACGGTGGCAAGTCGCGCTCGCATTTCTCGCTTGCGCCTGACGGCTTCTGTCTTTATTTTCTATATCGACATGTTCATTCATACTTTCTTTCTTGTTGTATACTTAGTTTAGTCGAAACATCTTCTATTACTCTATTAGTCAACTTCAGATCTGGTGTTACTGACCGAAGTCTAGCAACGTTATTGTCATCTATCTCGCGTGCTCCTTAATGTATATACCTCGCTCGATATTTTACGGCGTGTTCAGTCTAAACCGCGCTTAATGTTTCGTTTGTGTTTCTTTCGTCTTGATGTCATTCATCGTGTTTCAACCATGATTGTGTTTCCGGTCATACGTAGCGTCTCGAAATAGAGGTTTCTCGTGCTGTCGCACCCATTGTTTTTTCGGAAACAGACATTGAATAACAGATTCCATTCTGGTGCGGATATTTCAGCAACTGGGTGGTGGCGAGTTGTTCCAGGGGTGTCAGGTTATGTGGAGATGTATTAATGGAGTGTTCGCTATGAACCGGCCGTTTGGGTTTGGCCCGGAGATTATAAGGGGTAAATGATGAATGAATGGACCGGGAAGACGGCAATTTAGAGTATGGGGGCTTGACGTGAATCGTTGTTGAACAGCGCCCGATCGGTTCAGTGGATATTGTACTATATCCTATGATCCCTTGAATTTCTTAATGCCATCCTGCAATCTTTAGTCCACTCATCTTGTCCATGCGGGTCTGGGATGAAAGAGGATGGAGGAGAGCTCCTCCCGATTTGAGTTGAGTCAATTGGCATGTATACAAACTTGCCCTTTCTTTTTATCCACCTGTGGCATTGGCGACGGTCTTACCCTTCGCTCTGTCGTACGTTGGGCGTCGTTCCGCACCTAGCGTCGTAATCCAACTGCCGTCGAGATTACGTATCCTTCTATTTGTCTCTCCTTTGTTCCTTCCTTCCATGAATCTTTTGATTAGTATTCACGTTCAACTTTAAAGTGCACACTATTGATTCATAAACGACTGGCGGTTGGAAGATTCCTCGGCTAGTCTTCCGTTTGCCAGAGTTGAAGATCAATCTCCTCGTTTCTTATCATTCCATATTTCGTGGTCTATATTACGTACTCTAAAGGGAAACCAAACGGGCGTGTTTGAATGATCGAATCGACCGACCAACCGACCGGTGATAATATTTACATCGCCTTGTCTTCTCCCTTTCTCTTTTCCCCGTCCTTTTCCCCATTCTGTTTGATGGTCTTTGTCTTCCTAGAATTTGTGACAGATATCTTCCCCGCCTCGGTTGTGTCTGCGGTAGATCTTATGTTGTGCTTCATGCTGTGTTCGATAAGAGGGCGAGAACACTGAGTAGAGATAAGACATCCGAGACAATGAGAATTTGCATATAGAGATGATTTCCAGCAGGGAATACGACATAAAATGATACATAGATACTGGACGCTAAGAACGCAACGAAACGAAACGAGAATCCGGAGAGGAGAGTGATCCCTGAAACAGAGATAAAGAAGATCTCGAGGATCTAAAATGCTCGCGACGTGTTCCAGAGAACAAAGAGAGAGATCTCAACGAGCTCAACATCCAAAATTTTCAGGATTTCGGTTTAACTCTTTCTGCCCTTTTTTTTTGTTGTTGTTGCAAGAAACGTTTCTCATGCCTAATCACGCTTGGTTTTCATCATTCTCACCCGTTGTCCATCAATCGTTTCCGAGTGAAATGACGCTCTCTTTTGTTCTTCCCCATGAGCCAAGGAAGACACTGCATGACTCTAAAAAAAAACCACATTTTGCTTATCTGTCAATCTTTTTCTCTCCCTTCCGGTTTTAGGTCAAAATAAAGAGAAGGTGAGAAAAAAAAAACATGTATTGAGTGACGCCCCAGATTGAAGATTTTTGATTAATTTTATCGAGATTCCTGCGCAAAGAAGAAGGAAAAAAAAACCCACAAATACACAGGCCTGTTTGGCGTTTTCTTTTGTCCTGCGGAAAACTTCACGACTAAATACAGTGCTTCCGTTTCACCAGGAGAATACGACTAAGTAGGACTGAAGCTGAGAAGACACGTTAGATACCAGAAAAAGGAGAAGAAAATTGTAGAGAAAAACAGTGTTCCATTTTAGGGTCTGATAAGTTTCCTGCCGGGTCGTGCAAATTGATGAGGGAACGTGAGTGGATACATGTATATGCTGTCTTCAAAGACGTGTATTAACTCAGAAGAGAGTAAAATAAAGACTAGATAATCCCTATTCGTTCAGACAGAAAGAGGATTGTTTTTCTTTAACAGCGTAGCTCATTCTAAAAGACCGAACGAATCATCTGAGATATTTTATTTTATTTTATTTTGCTTTCCTCTTCTCCAGATTTCATTTCATTTCATTGCAGCCCATAGACAACAAGATGATTAGAAGAGCTGTCTTGTTGAAATCTGATTCATCAAGAGAATTTATTACACGAATAGAGAAAATCGGGTATTTTAAAAAACTAGAAATGTATCCCCAACGAAAAAGGGTTGTGTGCGCGTGTGAGATAGAAATGAGAGAATAAAGATTGGACGACATCGAAGGTGCTGCGCCGGGAGCTCTCGTTTACCTAGAATAACGGCGGGACTCGTGCTTAAACGGATAAAAGATAAAAACCGAAGGTGCAACATTTTCCTACAGACAGAGAGAGGAAGCATAGAACGAAAATGTAAATATAGTGATCGTCCGACGATATTTCACCGACGGGTGGCCCCGGCCGTTTTTACATGTTTATCTTCACATTTAGGTGGGGAAACATTGTCACTTTTTTTTTTGCCTAGTCTTTTTTTTTTCGCTCTTAGCAACATGCGAGACATTCGTCAGCCCAAGTAAGCCGTCCGCCCTCCCCCGCGTCTTGCCCCCGCTTTGACTCCACCGAGTACCGGTCATCTAACTTAGACCGGCCTGGCGGTCCGTAGTCTGAGAAGAAAAAACTTTCGCGTTCCTCCACCCAACACACGCCAAGTCCGATAGAAACCGGGTGGATCGATTCGTGTTTAATGTTTTATAAGGCTCCGCAAAAAAAGAAGAAAAAGATCCCACTCCTCGCTTTTTTCCTTTTCCTTTTTGTTTTCTCACTCTCCTCATCCAATCTTTAAAACACCATCAACGTTCGGTACTCGATTGTTTCCTCCTTCGTCTTCTGTTAAACTCTTTCCCATACCTCTCTTTCCTCACGTGTTTACCTGCCTACACATAATCTCAACCATATTATCCGACTGAAGGATTATACGTCAAAAGACTTCAAGTCAACATCATTGAGCAACAGACAATCGACTTCTTCACGAATATCTTATTTCTACAGCCATGCCTTCCAACGCTGCTTCTTCCTCTTACTCTTCTTCAAAGCAATCGTCTGCTCAAGTCGATCCGGCGACGAAGTGGTACGGACACGAGGTCGTTGCAACCACCACTGCTCGATATGTAAGTTCTTATATATACATACAAAATATTATAGGGCGTCTCGCTTTTTACCCTACTAGAGAATCGCCTTGTAATCTTGTTTCTATTTGCTGACGTCTTGCTTCTTTTGCTTTCTTTCGACCCGTTCCATCTTATCCTCTTCATTCTGCCTAAAAAGATCTCGCACTTGTTCTCATGCCCTGATCTGCCTCCTTACCCTTCGCCAAGTGGTGCGAGACCACCGCTTGCAAACTTTATCGCATACTCGCTCTACCGAACTCAGCTTCCTCCGTCGGTAGCTACTATCGCCCTACTTTTCCTGTACCGACTCAAAAAGCGATACCCTTCCGCTAGGGGGTCTTCCGGTCAAAGACTTTGGCTTAGCAGTTACATGCTTGCCGCAAAAATGGTTTGCGACGACACATACTCCAACCAGAGTTGGTGTATCGTTGGTCAAGAAATGTTTCCTCTGAGGGAGGTCAACCAGGTTTGTACTTTGTTCATCCTGATCTTCTATCTACCTCTCAGAGCCTGACCTCTATTTGCCTTCGCACAGATGGAGAGAGAAATACTCGGTTATCTTGAGTGGGACATCGGTTGCACCCCGCAGCAGGTTATCGATCTCGATGTGAGTTTTATTAGTTGTACTAAAGAAATATAGCTTGACGACTGACAGCAACTCCTTTTCTTTTCTCCTTTCCACAGCACCTTTTGAACACTAAATTCACCTCGGACCCAACAAAGCACAGCGCTCTGTCGACAAACTCATCTTCCAATGCCATGAGGAGCCAGCCATCGGCTTCTTCGGCCCACCAACATGGCCACTATGCTTCCTCTTCCTCTTCCTCTCAGTACTCTCAATACACTCCGTCATCTGTCCCGATGGTCCACTCGTCAATGTACGCTCAATCTTACCCATCGACTGCAGTAACGACATATCCTTCTCCACCGTCCTCGCCCGATCAGGATTACAGCCGGTCTGCTTCTTCCACGCCTTCGTCTGCTACATCTTCCCACTATGGATCATGCAGAACACCGCCATCAAGAACTAACTTGTACGAGTCGGCTTCGAGCACAGTCGCTGCGGATCCAAAGACAATGTATCCATTGGCGGCTCCGACAGATGGCGTCTATGTAGTATAAAGTTCTAAAGGTTTCAAATCTGCTTATATCTATCTTTCCTTTCCATATTCTTGTTCGATTCCTGTTTCGATATGTTCGGTTTTTTCTTTCTTTTTTTTGTTTTTTTTTTTGTTCTCTTTTTCTTCAAAATTCCCTTCGGCTTTGTTCTCTGTTGCTTTCTTATTTTCTCGTCGTTCGCCTTCATGATCTAGCCGCTCTTTGAGCGTATCTTAAACTATTTTTTCTTTCTGATTCTTTAAAAACAAACCCCTCCATCAGGGCGTTTTCTCCGTTCCTCCTAACCCTTATTCCCAAAAAGTGTATTCTAATATTTGCATCGCATTTTTTATCTATATAGTTTATCACATCTTGACACCTTCCGCCCAGCTCTATCCAATCGTCTTTTGCATCGCATTCGTTCTTGTAACACGTTCTGTGTGGGTTCTCTTGAGGCAACCAACGAGAAAAATAAAGCAAAGCAATGACCACCCGATCTAAGAGGCTAAACGATCGTGATGGATCACTCTCGACATCTTATCTTTCTAAGCCACCTATGAGAATTCTGTTTTAGGACAGACAAAAGGTGAAGGAGAAATTTTCATTAGAAGAAATGAATTGATGACGAGCTAAATTGTACTTGGTTTGCTCCCGTAAATGTAGTTAATACGCATAAAGATTCAACAAAAAAAAAGAGAAAAAAGAAGAGAAAGATAGAAGAGGAATCGGATGATGAGAAACAGAGCAAGAAGTCAAGAAAAAAAAAGAAGGGAACACTTGTAGGAAGTGAAACAGACAGAAAAACATACTCCCGGTCCACTGCTTACGAACGTTGAGCAGACACACCCGTATCTTTGAAAATTCTATCATACATCTTTTCATACAAATCTGTTTGAACGGATACAAACAAGAAAGAGAGCTTCCATTGTATGTTCTGTTTCGTTCTCTTCTTTCTTCTCTCTTCTCTCTTTGTCCTTTCGACTAGATCTTACTGAATCCTGTGCTTGTTATTTACCTGTCGGTTTATTCAAGGGTCTCGATTTAAATGTTCCAACGGCAATGATACAACCGGAAGTCGACCTGTCTTCCGTTTTACCGAGAGAGTGAAGTATCATCCAGATGCTGTCAAACAAACGGGACAAAAAAAAGCGGCAGCTAACGGGCGAAAGTGTTTTAGCAGATACAAGTGGGGAAACTCTCATTAGACAATCAGAACTCAATCGATCGATTAGTTCCCACGCAAAAAGCTACCCGACGATCGATTCGCTCGCTCTTTTGTGACCATCGATCGAAACCTTGATCAATTACTCTCTCGGTAACACTCTGCCCGTGACCAATTTTATTTATGTTTAATTTTATATTTTATATTTTATGTCTTATGTCTTATGTCTTATACACGTTATTTGAATTACGTAATTTTCATCGTTTGTGTCTACCCTTATCTATGGATGGTTACTCACGATGAACCGGCTGTGTCATCATCCTTGTGTGCACAGAAAGCATGAGTCTCCATCTCCATTTTCTTGATACTTTGATAAAAGTCTTAGGTCTTGTCATCGCTTCAACCACTATCGTCATCTCCTCTCCTCTCTAGTCTTAATTTCCATACTTATAGTTCTTCTTTCAAGTTTAGTTCGTTTGTTTCGTCTTTCATTTGAACACAGGATCATATGCCGCTTCCGATGAATATCAGTATGCCACCCGCCACAGACTCTGGGGCAGGTTCAGGATCTAGTCCTTGGTTACCGGCTCAAACACTCTCCGGAGCGACTCCTCCTCAGAGCCCAGGCAGGACAAGCTTCTTACCTTCTTTCAGTTCGTTTCCACTCCTATCTTATGAGTTTGCTTTTAGCTTTTCTGCCTCTTCTGATCGAATGCCGTCAGTGTTCCTGGGCTAACCGACCTTATGTGCTTTGTCTGATCTCTTTTCTTCCTGCTTTGATCAAACGCCATGGTTTCTCTTGTCTTCTTCTTCTTCTCCATTAATACGTCCGCTCTCCAAAGTGAGAAGGCCCCGAGCAGGCACAGGAGGATCTTCTTCCCTCACCAGTCCTAACTTGATGGTAGAAGGCCTATCCAACCCGACAGCCAGATTGACTGTTGGAAGTTTACCCAATCAAGCTCAACATTCTCACCCTTCTTCTCTTGCCTTACCTGTGACCCAACAAGCTCCGACGGCCCGTTCGGCGGACAGTCTGACGAGCACTTCTGCCGGCTCACCTGGTCCTCCTCAGATCATCAGAAGGCGCACGACCCATTCGATCACTCAACAACAGCAGCAGCCTCAACCCCAACCTCAACAGCAGTCATCATTTCGAAGCGGAGCCCAAGGAAGCGGCTCGCCCAACAGGACCCGACCCAATTCCCCTCCGCTCTCGACCTCTCATTGGGACGATCCGATCGGTGCGCTCGGAGCAAGGCTTATGAGAAGGATCTCCAGTCATGGATCCTCTACCGGGTCGAGACAGCCAAGCCTAGCGGGTCCGATCAAAAGCAATAGTTTACCACCTGGTGGACCTGTTAGTGAGAGGAAGGAAGGTGAGGCACATGCTTCAGGCACGGCTCTATCAGAGAACATAATAACAGAGTCTGGTTCGTTTGTCCTCTCTTCTTTTTCCTTATATAAGTCCCTCTTGATCTGTATTGCTAGCTTATGCTGGCTGATGCCGTTTGTTTGGTACAGTCTCCAACGATCCGGCCAGCCAAGAACCTTCTTCGACCGATCCAGCCTCGTCCTTGGCCCCAGTGGCCAGTTCTTCGTCTTCATCTGTTCCTACCCATCGACTACGCCTCGTGCCCATGCTCGAGACCTCGCACAGCCTGTCCTTTGATCCTATCCTTCGGGACGTCCGACAGTCCACTTCGATCGCTCCGACAGTAGGATCGGTGGCCGAGAACGGAGAGGTCTACTTTCCCATCAAGATCGGTCGGTTTACAGACAAGCAAAATGGGTCGGATGGTGCGCCCAGAGGGGGCGCGTTGACGAGCTCAAAGGTCGCTTTCAAGAGCAAAGTTGTGAGCCGGTGCCATGCCGAGATCTGGGCACTCTCGGGCGGGTCGGTGAGTGTTTTGGTAGAAAGAATTGAAGTGCATTGCCTTGTTGAACGATTAATCTGACCAGTTTAGCCAATCGGTCCTCATGAAACCTTTCTTTTCTTTTCTTTTTTTCCTTTCTCTTTTAGTTTTTCGTCAAAGATACCAAATCATCTTCCGGCACTTTTCTGAATCATCAGAGGCTCTCACCTCCCGGTGTAGAATCCAAACCTTACGCGCTCACTGTAAGAGCTCTGTAAACATTCTGTCCTATTTTGAACTTCAGCCAACGCTCTTTTTCTGCTTCCCCTATGACTCTTCTTATCAGGACGGAGATGTTATTCAGTTGGGAGTTGACTATCAAGGTGGGACCGAGCAAATCTTTCGTTCAGTCAAGATGCGGATCGAGATTGGTCGGGCTTGGCAGAATGCAGCAAACAATTTCAAGTAAGTCTATCACCGGAGGTTCTCCGTCGTCGATTATCCACACCTGGGCGTCCTCTGACTGATGTTGGCAATTGGCTTTCATTCGTGTATGTAGTACGAACGCGTTGAAACAGCTGAATGCGCTGGGGGGTGGGACGACATCTAGCCTCTCTGCTTCGACGGGCAAAGAAAAAGCGAAAAAAACGGCAAAAACAAGTGTGACGGACTGCTGTATCTGTGAGCTATCAACCTCTCCTTCGCTCGCCGGAAAACGTGGTACTCCCTTGAGAAGAGTGACTCGAGTCTAAGACGTGTGTTGAGCCTAATCGGGAAATTAGGTCTGTTTTCTGTCACGATCTGTCAAAGTCTTTTTATCGCGTACGTAGGTCGTCTCTTTGTCCTCGATTGTCGATTGAATGAGTCGTGTTGACCGACTCAGTTGATCTGTTATCGTTTCTATACAGTCCTTGCTCTCACGTCGTTCGTGTTTTCTTCTTCTTCTTTGTATGCTTGTATATTTCAAAAGAAAAAAAGGGGAGCATTTAGCTGATCTATGTGGTTTTTCTCTCCCTTCTCTTGGATATTTTCAGTTTCATTACAAATGTATCCGTCCGCTTCTTCAACAGCACTATCCGGGATTCTCTTGTCCGCTCTGTCGTTCTTTTGCCGATCTAGAAGAGGACGTCGAGACGGAGGATGCTTGGGAAGTCGCATCCAAGCGGGAAAGTTTGATTTCGAGAAGAGGTAGCTTGAAGAGTGTAAAACTCGCGTTTGATCAGGCGTTAGAGCACGCGCTGACCGCGGCAGAAAACGAGTCTGGGGTTGGAGATCATCAGGATAACCGTCAGGTTGCCGGAAACTCAGAAATTGGATCGACGGATCAAAGTGCGTTCACCTCGGCTGAATATAACGGCGAAGACAGACGGGATAAATGGCCAGGCGGCACAGAGACAGCTCAAACGGACCCTGCCTTTCACGCTGGTTTCATCTTTGGACCGGGCGACCCGACATCAGCGTCCATGACCGAGTCGGATAGAGTGGGATTGTCCGATGGCTCGGCCTTGTCCGTTTCGCCTCTGAGTGGACCTGGGGAGAACCCAGGTAGTGCCCGGTCGGCAGCTCATCCGCGGTCATTCTCGGCCAACAATCCGTTCGCCAGTTCGGTCTCTCAACAGACGACACCCGTTCAGACCCCATCGGTGGTATCTGGTCTTCCATTAAACTCTCCTACGCAAAACTTTCATCGGCTACACCCACAGCAGACAACTGGGTTGACAGCCCCAGGCCTTGAGTTGATTGTCGAATCAAGCCCCTTGTTGATGCCCCAGACGGGTGATGTAGATGGCGCGGGCGAAGAAGGAGAGGAAAAGGCTGTGGGAGCAGCAAAGCCGAGTGAAACCCAGGGGGGTGGGGAGAGCGAAGCGGCAGGAGCATCAGCAGAGCATTCTATACCGGCTTCATCCGGCGTTCGTATCTTTGTATAGATCCAGTCTCTCCTCTTTTTATTGTTTAAATTTTAATTTTTTATTATTAAATTTCCTTGTAGCCATATATGTGTTTATGCCTGTGTTTCTTTTTTTGTTTCTTCTTCTTTTTATTTCTATCTCTGGTTTCGCTTATCGTGTCGGTTTCGAACCATTAGCATTGTTTGCATCTTATGTGTTTTCTCCGCCTTGTGTTCTGTGTGTGTGTGTGTGTGTGCTCGGTAAGCATGGTCTACACATTTTATACAGCGGCAAAAGGCAATAATGAATAGACACCGAGCTTGATGGATCTCAGCCGGAAGAAAAATGTAATACCGACGGAGCCACGTGAATTACTAACTATGTATGAGTCTAGACCAGGGCCCTGACGAATGAATCCCCGGCTTCTCGATAATCCAACTTGACAGTCGTCTGTTCTTCCAATCAACTTCATTCTCTCTTTGCCACATTTGTTAAAAGAAAACCCATCAGACCATTGGATTATACTTTGAAGTATAGGGATCAACAGGTTGTTTTTGTCGAATCCCTTCTTGTACTCTGGACCTTGCCACTGGAACAACGCCATTCGTGCCACTAGGTCATGGTCGGCATGATGGACGAATCGTTTACTCGTATTCATGTGCGTTTGTTTCCCATGGTGTTCTCTTGGTCCTGCTCTTGGTCTTGGTCTTGCTCTTGGTCTTGCTCTTGGTCTTCCTTTTCTTTTCTTTTTTTCCTGATTCTGCTCTTACTTTGTTTCTCTTTTGGCGGCTCCTAAATTCCTAACACTTGACACTATTCTATCCAAATTAGATTTCTTCGGTTTTTGATTCCTCCTTGACATCGTCGCCTCCTGATCGATCATCATCTCTACCTCCGACGCCTAATGAGGAGACATATCATTTGACCGACCCATTGGGTACTGCTGCGAACGCCCACCTGCTGGATCTGGATCTCACCGAGAATCCTGTGACTTCAAACACCTGCCCTGATTCAATATCGTCGTCACCATCGGTATCATCATCATCAATCTCTTCGAGCTTTCTTCAGATGTTTCAAACGGATCGGTTAGACTCGGGTCTGTCGTGTGATTACATCCCGCCATCTGTTCTGGCTAGTAAGATGGGATCAGCAAAAGGGATAGACGCTCCACTATCCGATCTATCAGGGTTTGACCTTCGTCCAGCTGATGCTCAGAAAAAACACGCAAATTTTACCAACTGGTTGAATGCCTATGCAGCTGGTCGAATGCCTGGTAAGTTTTTCCCCACCTATTTTTTTTTTATTTTTATCTCGCTTCTACGTGTATTTCAATTGTCTATTCTCTTCAGAGACTTACATGATAAGGCTGATCTTCTCTTTCCCTTCCCTGTGTTAAAATGGCATGGGATTCTACCCGGCGTTGAAAACCAGCTTATACCTTTCCGCCAAAGTGTAGTCCACTCCCTTCGTTATTGGAAGATCCGACTCCTCCTTATACCCTCCAACCAGGAGGTGCGAATGAAGTCCCGACTGTAGAAGAAGTGACATTTGTCAGCCGAGGTTGGCTGCCCGCTCCATTTCCGCCTAATGAGACTGAGAGAAGAAAAGCTCTCCATCGGTTTGGATTGATCAACAGGGAAACCTTCCCGGACGATCCGGCTCAGAGAGGAAAGAACCCGATATTGGAAAAAGCGATCAGGCTCGCTCAGAAATTGTTCAATGTACCTTGCGCCATGACGGTATTGATCGATGAGATTGATATGCCCATCTTAGCTTCAGGTCAGTTGAGTCTATCCCTTTCCTATCTAGAACGTTGTCTTCTTGTGCGAGCTCTGCCACTCAATACATACGCGCTCTTTTTGCTGTTCCGTAGCCGGTTACGAGAACACATTGTACGATCGCATAGGCTCGACGTGTGCGCATACGATTCTCTTTAACGAACCTCATGTGATTCTTGACTGTAAAGCGGACTGGCGATTTCAAAACAATCACGTAAGTGTTCCCTCTGTTCGTTTGAAGTACCTATCGCAAGCACTCACAACTCATCGAGACTCGTTTGTTCTCAGCCTCAAACATCCGGAGCGACCCCTTTGAGGTTCTACGCCGGAACCCAACTCAGGACGACCGATGGGTTTCACCTTGGATCATTTTGCATTCTTGATTCAAAACCAAGAACGGAATTTTCAGATGAAGATAAAGGTTTACTCCAGGATCTTAGTGACATAGTCATGCGTGTTTGTCCTCTCTACTCATCTCATTGGCAAGTAAATAAAAAAATAAAAAACGGTCACCTCGATCTTTATAGATTGACGTTCCTTTGAACTGTTATGCATTGTCGATTGTCGTTTAGGAGCTCGAACATTGTCTCTTGGAGAAGCATATGGCGAGGACAACCGTCTTAACGGCATGTATGGCTCTTCTCGTTCCTTGTTTTACCTATCCTTCTCAAACAAAACGCTGACCATGAATGTTGCTTTCCAAAACACTTTCAGCCGTCGATCGCCTCACTAGAGAAATCGCCTCAGTGGGTGATCTCGCCGATGCGTCAAATTTGGCTACCGTGTATGACGTCGCGGCCAAAACGGTCAGAGAAACCCTCAATGTCGATCAAACCGTCATCTTTGACATCTCTGCCTTTCAGTATCTCAAGCCCAACCTGTCCTCCTCCTCCTCCGGCTCATACTCCTTCATCGGCCCAGATACCAACGCTCATTTCTCTCTCGCACTTTCTCAAACCGCCTCTCTTCCAATCATGTCCCAATCGGTGAGACCCGATGGCTCAACATGCTCAGCATACTTACCCCGGACAGGATTCCTTCCGTCGAAACTGTGTGAATTTCTCAAAGATCATCCCACCGGCCGTGTCTTCTCGTCTACGCAAATTCCAACTTGGTTAGGGTACCGATTGCCGGAAAAGACGCAGTATCTCCAACTTCAACCGGTATTAAACATGGATAAATCCGCCGTTGCACTTATCGCGACTTGGACGACAAACGAAGCACAGGCTTTTTTGGATGTCGAGTGTCAGTTTATCAGAGCTGTTGAGGGCGTAATCCTCTCGGCCTCGGTCCTGAGATCTATTCAAGGAGCAGATCACGCAAAGTTTGGCTTTATCTCTAACGTGCGGCATCCTTCTGTTTGGGGCTCTTTTGCTATCATCGATGATCTTTTTCAGCTCACTCTTTTCTGCATATCCTTCCTGGTTCGGTGGTATATTTTCCCAAAAACAGATGTCCCATGAGGTTAGTTCAATGATGCGACCCTGTTCTAGACCTTTCACGTCTCTCACGTTTTCCCTGCTCTATTAACCGTGATATTTTATATCAGCTTCGAACCCCTCTTCACGGAATCCTAGCTTCCACTGAGCTTTTGTCCGATACACCGCTCGACCCAAGGCAGCAAACCCACCTGGGCACTATCAGACTCTGTGGAAATAATCTGTCGGAAACTATCCTTTCCGTTTTGGACTTTACTGTGAGTTGGGTCTTGCTCTTCTTCCGTCCCGTCTTTCCGAAACCTCGTCCTTTGCTTACCATGGTATTGACTGTTTTCTCCCTTTCTAGAAATCATCGTCGAGTACGATGGGTACACAACGAAGAAACTCGCAGAGTTCGATAGAACTATCAGAGTATGGGTATCTTCTTCTCTTTCCATATACATCTTAGTCAACCTGTTTTGAACCTTTCTCCCCTCCATCGGTCTCTTGTAACCCATCCAGTGTCAACCTAGCGGACTTCATAGAAGAAAGCGCAATTACTGTCTGCGCCAGTCATCAGTTCTCTCAAGCTCAAAGAAACCAAACGGCAGGTGCAATTGGTAGTCTTTATTGTCCGAGAAAACTCTCTTCGGATATAAACGTCGATTCGATTGAAACACCTGTAGAGGTCCTCTTGGACTTTGGGGCAGAGAATTATGATTCATGGAATGTAAGAATTGACAAAGGTTCTTTGAGGAGAGCTGTCGTGAATTTGGTACGCCACCTTTTTTTTTTTTTCTGATATTTTGTTTTTCTTAAGGTCTTTACCGATTACTCATCAAGTTTCGTTATCAACACTTTAGTTGACGAACGCTTTGAAGTATACTAGTGTAAGTACGACCATGTCTTGGCAGCTCTGTGCTATCAAAGTTGATGAAAACTATATTCATTGGGGATATCAGAAAGGACACGTTAAAATCTCAGTGTCTTCTCCGACACCTGTGAATGGCAATCCGAGAGTGTTCATAATCACTGTAAGCGATACTGGGATTGGAATGTCTGATTCTTTCATCAAGGTTAGTTTTTAATTCTCTCTTCCACGAGATAATTCTCGAAGAGCATGCTGACTTATTTTCCTTGGTTCGAATATTCAGAGCCATCTGTTTGCTCCGGTAAGCATTTATCCTTGAACTCTGAGGTCTCAGCAGGATATTCAGATCGGTCTCTCCCCTCTTTTCAATCAGTTTACACAGGAGAACAGTTTTGTCGCTGGCGCCGGATTGGGTGAGCATATCCTTATGAATCGTTCTGTGTAATGCTATCTACGCTTGATCGTCGACTGATTAAACGCTTGTCGTAAAAACCCTTCAGGTTTGGCTATCACACAACAGTGAGTTATCTGGAATCAAAGCAAATGACAATCCCAATGGATTGAATACCTCTCTTCTGACTCCTGTCTCTCCATCATTCACTTCTAACCTGCAGGATCGTCCAGAGTATGAATGGTCAGATCGATGTTTGCTCGGTTCAAGGCAAAGGATCCAGCTTTAAAGTCACCATCCCTCTTGAGATCATTGGATCGAGCCCACCTCAGTTGCCTCCGATCGGTCTGAATCGATCAGTCGCCCTCCTCGGGTTTTCTTCTGAAACCCTTCAGATCTTCCGAACAATTCTTGGGGGATGGAAATTCAAGATCAACAAGACTGAATGTGGATCAGATGTGTTGCTTTTGGATGGTTCAATTCCCAGAAAGCGCGTGGATAAGCTACTGAAATCGTATAGGGTCCTTCAAGTCTCCACTAATTGGTTGACTTCCAACAAATACACGGACAGCGATCGACATCAGATCTTGGAAAACCCGTGCGGGCCAAGGTAGGTCCATTGTTTCGAATCCCTGTCAAGTTTTGTGAATTCTCTGCACCTGTCTTCTGACTTTGTCTTTTTCGGTCGTGTCGATGTTGAAACTTGGATAATTCTTCTTAGAAAACTATACCGAGCTATGACGAAAACGTTTGACGAATTGTCGGTTTCGTCAAAAAGTCTTGACTCTCTAGCTGAGATACCTTCACAGAAACCTGAAGTCAACAAGTATGTGTTGATCGTTGAAGATAATATGTGAGCACACACTCTCGCCCGTTTTGAACCTTCCCTAACATTCACTACTTAATATCACCACTTCCTCTTCCTCTTCTGCTGGACAGCGTCAACCGAAGCGTCTTACGGGCTTTCTTAAGCAAAAAAGGCATCAAATACCTTGAGGCAGCCGATGGAAAAGAAGGCGCGGAAATTTTTGAATCCCAGCCTCCAGGATCAATCTTTTTTGTCATCATGGATTTACAAATGCCCGTGATGGACGGCTATACTTCTGCTTTAGGTGAGACGTTCTCTTGTTTTCTTTATTTTTCCGTTGGCGATATTGAATAATGTTTCAATCCCTTATGCGTCCCTTCCTCCTCTTCCACCGGTTTCCTTCGTTCGATTAGAAATTCGTAAAACGGAAGAAATCCAAAGACAAAATCGGTTGAAAGAAGATTCACTGGAACCGATAATCAACCCTGTGAAAATCTTCGCTCTCACTGGTTCGTCTTCTCTAGAGAGTAAACGACAAGCTTCGGAAGCTGGGATGCAAGGTTCGTCCAATGGATTTTCTTCTTCTTTGAGCGACCTTTAGTTGCACAACAAGTTCCTCTAACACGTATGTATATATTATGATACGGCATTTAGGTTTCTTGGTCAAGCCTATTGCACTTCGACAACTCTGGACGCATATCGAAGGTCAGTCTTTGTTCAGCGTCTGCTAGGCTCTTCTTTCGAACTGTCTCACTTTACATGTCATACTGAAAACGAGTTTATATTTTTTATCTTCCGATGGAAATAGATGCCATGGAAAATCCATAAACTTATATCCATTCTTGCCTTTTTTTTTTCTTTTTTATTGATTTCTTCTTTTTTTTTTGGGCTTTCTTCGTTTGGGCTTCTTATTCTTAAATTTAAACTATATACGTGCATATCGTTCAAGAAAACCTTTCTATCTTGAAAGGATTTTCTTCTCTCTCTTTGGTTCTCTACATGTTTCCGATTGTTCTCACGTATCATCCCTCTTTTTCATTCCGTCTCGGGCCTTGTTCTTTTCTCTTCTAATTCTTGTCTACTACTATCTTGTTCCGGAATTTTAGGCTTTGGAATTTCAGGTCGGTTGTTATCATGTCGTCTTATGCCTACCTACCCATTTCTGGGAACAAACGAAGACAACGAATTTCATCTTAAGATCCTTTTCTTCTTCTTTTAGATACTACACACCCGCCACATATAAGTACCCTGACACCGTTTTGAGTTTTTAAGTATCGCTAGAGACCAAGTGATACGACCCCTCCCACATGTATCTACTACTTGCCAGATAGAGCCATCTGAACCAAACCATCTGCGAGACATGCGCCCTCATCGCTTGAACGCCTTTGAAGAACCCATCTTTCGACACGACCAGATCGACTCGTTCGATCGGTTTTTGTCCTGGGACAGGTCGGTAAACGATATCGTCCTCGGCGATCGATTGAGTGAGAACCTTGAAAAAGTGGGTGAACCGATCGGGAAGAGAGAGCGAGAGGGAAGGGAAGAACGAAAGGTATTTCACAGCGATGGGCAAGGTCGCTAGATGGTAGACTGATAGAGTCGATTCTGAAGGAGCTGAAAGAAGGAGGGAGGCATCCGACACGGATTTGTGGTTGGGGTGTTGAGAGACACCGTTAGAGTCAAACGTGATGATCTGTGAATGAAGAGTTGGGCATATCAGTCTTGACGTAAGCGATTCACGTGATCTCCTCTTAATGACAATACCAAGGAAGAAGCGATGGACGAACAACGTTGATTTCCTTTTCATCAATGATTGGCTGAATGAGCGAGGCAATCACATCCGTTGACCAAGCTGTATCCATCCCGTCCTGTAGTTCTCTGTAATATGATGAGCGATCACCAAGAAGGAGTAGAGTAAACAAGAAAAACAAAAAAGAACGAGCGGGAAGAGGAGGTTAGCCTTTTGCCTATTCTGTTTTCATTCTCCAAACAGATGAAGGAGAAAGCTTACGGATGATCAAACGTGACGATGTCCTTGTATCCATACGTATCATAAGACTTCTCTAGCTCGAGCTTCCTTGTTTCTCCTACTCCTTCTGCGTTACCTATATCGGCTCCGTCAAGGAAAGATTAGTTGACTTTCTTCTTTCGGGTTACTCCAAATTAAGACCTCGAGAAACAAGAGGACAACCGGCCGATTTTCTTTCTCTCTTCTTCTTCTTCTTTGACAAAGAATTGATATAGCAAATTATGATAACGAACCTGTGCTCATACAAACGCCGATTACGTTGCGGTTGTGTTCTTGTAACGTATACAAGGCTGTCGAGAAGAACATGGCCTCGTCGTCCGGATGAGAAGTAAGCACCAAGACATTTCCTTCTGGGAAAAACTTTCCTGGTGACAGAGGAGGTGGATGAAGCTGAAAGAGAAAGATGAAGAGAAAAAAGATGGACTGGATGGGTATCATCTTGTGTCTTCCTTTCGGTTTGGGGATGATGGATGAGTAGAATGCATTCTAATCAGAGGTGATGGCGTGAGTAGAAAGAAAGATGAGGGAACAGTAACCATGACGACCTTGGGAGAACACGACCCAAGGTTACTAATCAGGTTGGGTCGACGACAGTCTGATGAACCAGATGTCACATCGGATCACATCTCAAAGGACCTTCTGGAGCTAAAGGAACGTGCAGAGCAGAGAAAGGAAACACAGAGATGAAAACAACTCAAAGAGAAAATTGAGACGGTGCAAGGAAGAGTATAAAAAAATCGTTTAATCCCCAACACCCCAAACTTCAACTCCAACACACTCAAACTTGCCATCCGGTCCTGAGCAGAGCACCTCGTTGTCAAACGCGGGGCACGTCTGTGAGATCCCGTCGTACATCTGCGAGTCCAGATAGAGTCCGTATCTTCCGTCTCTGTATTAGCGAGAACGTCAAGAACGTCAAGACGCGCGTTTTGTGAAGAAAATAAGACCACAGCGAGAGCGTTGACGAGTGTGTTCACGTCAGACAAAGATTCATCAATACTCAAGTCGTGGCTTCAAGAAAGCGAAAGATAAAGAATCTGAGAACGTACCCGCCACCCATGGACATGAACGTCGACTCGCAGAGACACATATACTGATTCTTGCCTGTCCACTTGAAGATTTCAAGACCGCCCAACTGAGACTCTTTATCTGGAACGGTGTTCGGAAAGGGATGGAACTTGAAAAGGAAGCTATTGATTGAGTTTAATGTAGATGTCACCATCAGTCATACAAAAGCTGATTAACGAGGTGCGTTTGTGTCCCTTGAACACGCAAATTGAACCAAATGACGCACCAATCTCCGCCTCCAAAGTATCCAACATTCTTCTTGATAGCCTCTCCTATATATCCACCAAAGACCTCTCCTCGAGTTGACCTCATTAGAAGGACATTTCCCACGGCAGCTCCACTCCCGTCTTTCCGTCTTCTGTCGTCCTCGAACTTTCCACAGTTTCCATAAAGTGTGCCGAGCGAACTGCCATGTTGATCCAACGAATATAAAAGCGACCAGGTTACCGCGAGCCTTAATCTCGGAGGAACATGCGGCCGAAGACACTCCGCGCCTTCCTCCGTCAAGATCCCAACGGTTTCCTGCCGGCGCCCGGTCAGTTGAACCCCTCGAGCCTCACCCAGGCCTCCTTGGGCAGCGCTAGGGAAGCCTCCTTGAGGTAACAAGTTTGTATGTGGAACGAAACCAGGAGCGCCCGAGGGAGGGACGTAGGCTGACGGCGGATGAGTGTAAAATGGAGTAGATTGGGTGATGTGGGAAGATTGGTAGGATGGCACGTTTGCAGAAAAGGATGGAGTAGATGGTGGGTGCTGAGGTGTTCCCAAGTGAGACGCAGGCGAGGAGAGCATCGATTTCCATTTGGACGTCTGTTTTATCAGATTGGGTAATAACGATATTGGTTGACTTGCATTTGACGATCCTTGAACAGGAGGCGAAGTGTCCGTAGGTAGGCTCGATGACTTGGTCGATGGGAATCGATCGGCCATTTTTCGGGATTTCTCTTTGTAGGGCAGCCCTGCAGCAGCATCCGAGAACGTATGGCCTGACCTTGAAGCATCGAGACTTTGCTGTCTGACCAGAGGAGAAAAAAAATCCTCTGAATTGGTCCTTTTCTGAAGAGATGGATGATAGAGATCTGCGTTCGACGGCGAGATAAGTGGAGTGGGCTCGTCGGCATGTTGGAATGGTATCGAGTGGGTATAGTCGATAGGCTTCGGAGGGGATACGGACATCACATGAGATAGACGGCGTGGTGGACTCATAGCACTTGTGAATATCCAACAGGACAAGGGAGCGCAAAAGTTAAGATGAGATGACCAGAGAAAAGGCAGAGCATATGATTAACAATGATATTGACAAAAAGGGAAACAACCGTATGAAAGGCATCTCGGAGAGGAAGGGAACAGATGATACTTACAGTTTCCCGGCTCCAACGCCGAAGCTGCTGCTGTTCCTTCTCAAATGACCTCCTCCAGCTTTCTTGCCTTGCTCTAAAGCATGGGCTTTGCTATGATCAACCAGACTAAGCCCCTCCAGACCATCTTTTCCCATGTCGAGAACGCCGAGTAAGCTCTCCCTTCTCTGTGCATCTCTCTGCCGAGCTTGGTCGAGAAAGTCGCTTCCAGCAGCTGCAAGATCCCATGGGTCCATCGAGTGTTGTTTCTGATACTCCAACCGGGATGAATGCAACGGGTCAGATGAGACAAATGAGCCGAAATCAGAAGACGCTGGGGAAGTGGTCGGGTTCGAAGGAGAATGATCTGTTCGGCGAACAGGGGGCGAGTCGAATGTCGAAGTCTCAATAGGATGAGATGTACTTGGAGTAGGAGTAGACGATAACGCTGATCGAGCGGTTGGGGTAGGTGTCCTCGTAGGGATAAGTGGAGGAGGAAGAGGCATGTCTGGCCCAAAGAGGAGTCCTCTCTGATATTCCTATCTGTTCGATAGCAAGTAGTACCAGATGATCTGTCCCTTCGATAGACAAATATGCACAATATTGGGTCCCAACAAGGATGACGATGGATGAGATGGGATTGGATTGAACCGAATGACTTGTAATGGAAATTCTTTTGATTTTTTGTTCTTTTTCCATCTTTTTTTTCCTTTCAACCATCAACTCGTTTGACCTCACATCAACCATTCTCCTTTAATCCATCAGCCATCGTCTTTACTCAGAACATCATGAATCAAGAGATGTCTCGTGGACGGTCAACGTCTCCTAAACGTCTTTCCGCTTCGCCTTCCAGGCCAGTAGCTTCAGCCGAGCCTAACGTGGTCGTCATTCAACACCTCTCAACTAGTAAGTCGGACGGACTGTTGAGACGTCCTCTGAGAGACTCTACTTGCCAGACCGTTAACCGTGTTTCCTTCGTTCATCTCTTTGCTATCCTTATTGTCAAGATGTCAAAAAAGGCCATCTGGAAGAAATCTTTGGACAGTATGGAAGTATCTCTAGGATTGATCTTCCGCTCTATCGAGCAAGTACGTCCTACACCTCTGCGTTCTCTCCTTCTTCTGTCGCAGACGCTTTTGGCAATGCATGTACTCAACCAAACATCACCTTGGATCTTGTTGAACTCAAGCCGGACTCAACAGATCGAAAGCTGCGATCGAATATAGCCTTTCAAGTTCTGCTCTCATGGCAGTTTCACACATGGACCAAGCCCTGCTCGACGGGCAGACCCTCTCGGTGGAGATTTCTCCATTCCCTCTCCCTCCGGCAGAACCCTCACCTTCGCCTTCACCCTCGCCTGTTCGAACATCAAGAAGGGCAAACCTCCGACCTCGTTCGGGATCCAGGTCGAGGTCGCGATCACGATCGCGATCACCATACCAGAGAAGCAGAGATGGTTTCCGAGGCCCAGTCAGAGGAGCTCGAGGAGCCAGAGGAGGAAGGTGGAGTGGTGCAGGAGGGTTGAGAGATCGAAGTCCTGTCAGAGGGATAGGTGGAGCCCGAAGGAGAAGAAGCCCAAGCTATGAGCGGGGAGGGCAAGCTAGACCGGGATATCGAGGTGGAAGAAGAAGTCCAAGTTACGAGCGGGGTGGAAGAAGGAGCCGAAGCCCTGTGTCGAGACCCAGACGGTTCGTTTATTCTTTCTCAAATCTCCTTTCTATGGAGTGACTCCTCCATGAATGTGTTGTCACCCTTACGAAACTAAATATATCTTGTGCTACTTGTACTTCCCGATTATATTTCTTCATTGAACTATCTGGCGATGCTACCAGACGATCTCGCTCTCGGTCATTCAGCTCTTCGAGATCAAGATCTAGATCTCCTCCTCGACTTCGAAACAGATCACGTTCTCGCTCGTTCTCTAGATCAAGATCTCGCTCTCGTTCGCTTTCCAGATCGAGATCCCGTTCGCCTAGCCGATCGAGGTCTAGATCTAGGTCTAGGATCTACTCGCGCTCGCGTTCGTTCAGCGGCTCTCGATCTCGATCCAGGTCTAGGTCCAGATCTTTGTCTAGGTCCAGATCCAGATCCAGGTCTAGGTCGATGTCCAGGTCGATGTCCCGATCCCGGTCTCCTTCAAGATCCAGGTCTCCTTCAAGGTCAAGATCTAAAAGTCCGGCCAAAAAATAAAGTAGAGTGATTCCATCCATCCTTCCTCTTTCTTTTCTCGGTCTCAATTTTTCGGTCGAGTTGAATAAAAAGGCAGAAAGGGGAGAGAATCAAAGAGATATCAAGTCTGGAAAGAAAAGTCGACGTTTGGATTATATATGAGACAAAAACGATCAATGAACGTTGATGGTGAGGCGAGGAAAGAAAGGAAGATAGTTGGCTATTTTCTTTCTGTCTGTAGGCAGTTATATCGTCAAGTTTGCTGAGTGGAAAGAAAGTTAAACGAAACGAGAAGGCAAAGTGAATAATGGTTCTGATTACATACATAGACATCCGAAAGACATCAACCCAAAAGGAATAGAAAAGGGTGAACAAGAGAGAAAGTTTGGTTTAAAAAAGATATGTACGTCGAAGGAGAGAAAAGAGAACAAAAGCATACATGACCTCGGACAAACAATGGTTTAATCATCTACTGGTATGAAATTTCTGATGATGTGATGATACTAATAAGCACGGGACCACAGGTCTAGCTGATATAATGGCTGAAAGAAAGAACAAAGGAAATGGAGAGAAAAACGAAACTAATGTGATTAAGACAAATGAATTGGGCCAACTTGAAGAGACACTTCTTCGGGATGGACAAAACGACATGCGCCAGTAGAGGGGTAAGAGAAAGACGTTTCTGGAAGAGAACCTATAGTGAAACAAATCTTTTTATCGACCTTGAGTTCAGTTCGGAGGACGATAGTGACGCAATGAAGGAGAATCTGAAAGACCAAAACAATCATGGAAAAAGTAACAGAAAAGAAAAGAAAAAACTCGAGTAAAGGAAAGGACAGGACATGCGAGGCTCGAGCTAGAGCCCTCAAGCAGGAGGAAGCTTCAGAGCGTCTCTCACCACCCGTTCCACCACATCTCCCTTCAACGGTAATTCGGACGAATCCCAATCCTCGCTCTGAGACTGGCCGTTGACCAGCCAATCCTCTTTCAGATACACCTGATCGTTGCGCACGATGACATGGTTGAATCCGAGAAGAGATGACATCATCTCGTTAACACCTGCGCTCATTCAGTCATGGGTGTCAGGAAGAGAAACAGGAAGGAGTGTCAGAATTAGATTGATCTGAACTATTGCTCTGATCAAAGAAAAGATACGCGATGAAAAGGAAAGATGCGTACGGAGGAAGCTATTTTCGTCAAAGAGCTCGATGACGGTAGCTCCCGGTGGAAGCCAGAAAGATGTGGTCATGAGATCGTTGCCCTTATGGGAAATTAGCACCTGTTTTCAGGAATGGGTAAGTGTGTCCGAGATCAGACGGTCAAATGCCTCTCTTTAAAATAAGGACCTAGGAAAAAAATGAAGAAAGGAAATATGATTTCGACGAACGTTGGTTCTAGCAAGCAAGGGAATCAAATCTTCTTTTTCGATATTCCCCACGATGGTGAGATGAACCCTTTATATGGACCGGTAGAAGAGCTAGTCAGTGACGAAACGAGAGGGCAAAATCCATGACACAAGAGGAGACAAAGAGACACATACTCGGCGTGTTTAGCAAGCCGGCGGAGAGACTTGACGAGGTCTTGGTAGGCATCTCGAGAAAGTGAGGGAGTTAAGTGCTGGATTTGTTTAAGAAGTCACGGACGAGAGATGAAAGGGGGTCGGTGGCGATCAGGATCAGGGTCTACGCTATGAAGGGAAAAAACATAGAGATGAAGATGGACGAGATTGGGCAGGATAAAACGACCCACAGAATTCTCTCTGGTGACATAGACAACGACTGGGCGCTTTTTGGGGGTCTCCATGTCGGCGCCGATCATTTTGAGCGCAGTGGTCCGGTAAGGCTCGAACCAGGTAAGCGGACCGGGGGTCTTGTGGGTATCGAGCGGGAGAGTGGCCATTTTGGACATCATTTTGCTCCAATGATGGGTCTCTATCGCATGGTGTGCGGCCCCTAGGTGAATGAGTAGGTAGGTGGTTGTGTTTGAGCTCAATGAGAGGAAGGGAGAATGAATGAAAGGAAGGGAGAGAAGAGGAGCAAGTACGAGAAAAGGGACACACATCGATCGACGACGACTACTTTATCGAAAATGACAATGTCTCCGGAATCTTGATAGGCCTGCCAGTCCGAAGAGTATATAATTTGTGCTCCTGGCAGAGTGACATTGACAAGCCATGAATCTAAACAGCAGGCAAATGAAGGGAGGGGTAAGCAAGGTAGGGAAGAGGAAGAAAATAAAAAACCAAGCAAAGTCCGATTCTAATGCAAGAGGGACAAGACAAAGACTAGAAGCGCATAGAAACATACTCATCCCAGAGCTATCCTTCCAAGACTCCTCAGGTGGAGTCGCTTTGCAGTGCGGAAAGACCAGTCTAGAGGGAGCGTCTTTGATACCCGCGAGAGAAAGTGCTCGAAGACTAGGGATGTAGACCTCCGGTGCAAAGTGCCTATGAAAGAGATGAACGGATGCATGGTGAGATGGGGATATGGAAAGGAGAACTTGAAAATCGACGCTCACATGTAGTGAACCATAAGACCGGCCGGTCCTGCATCATCATGAAAGATAACCTGGTAGGTAGATATCGAAAAGAGTGAAGGATGTAAGAACATCGGATGGACAGATGAGAAAAGAATTGCCAAGAGAAATTCGGAAAACTACGCACGGCGACGCCTTCAAGAAGTCTGGCCTTTCTCGGTTGAGTGGCTGAATCGGCAGCCAGCGTCTTTTTCCACCACGCCTCACCGTCTTGAGTATGGACGAATGTCTTGGGTTTGTTCTCTTGGGAGGTCGCAACATCACCATCTTGAATCAAAGTAACCTTTGAGTCGGTAGCTGCCACGAGTTGACTGTCGTATAAGTAGAGATTTTCAAAAACGTTGTAGCCTTCAATGTTACCGATATGCTTGGTAGGTTGGAAAGTTGACGTCAGCGACTCTGTAGGCGGCGGAGGTATAGGTATTCGGGGATGGCCGTGCGTTACAGAAAACGGCTGACGAGGTGGACCATTCGAGAACTTGACCAAAGCTGGTTGTTCGTGATCCAGACTTGGTTGATCCGAAGGAGAGAAAGCCGAGGAGAATGAAGGAGAAAGCGGATGACCGTAGGGCTGAGAGAAATAATAGTAGGCCACAAAGACGACAGCGAGAACTGAAGCGAGCCTGATGTTCCTTCTATTGAGGACCATACTGAGGGAGATGATGGAACGACAGAGGAAAAGAGGACGAAAGATAGAATCACAGAAGCAAAGCAGAGAGGTCAAGAGAACGACAAAGCTCAACTGATCAAGGATGAGAAAGGAAGATAGAGATCCGATCAGAGTCAAAAGAGAGCACGACCGAGATTAAGAAGAAAAAAGAGATGTACATAGTTGTTAGCGGGACATATAGTTATTCTTATTATCTAAGATGGACTTAGACAATACAACACTATTCAACTATAATCATGTATTCTTTCAATAGGGTAAGAATTAATCAGCTATATATCAACTATATATTTGAATAAGACACCTTGATCAAATATATCTTATAAATCAAATATAATTAGCCAGAACCGAGCTACGAACCTTAATTGGTTCCTGATCGGGTTTCATCCGGTCCCGAGGAGATGGCTGGCCCGAAATAGGCACGCTTAAGGTACAGGCACATGTAAGGTACATAAGCTGTGCATTAAGTAGTAGATCACGTGGCACATAACCACCACCCCGTACCCACGCTCTCTCTATTCCATCTCGATACATCGTCGTATCTGACATAAACACACTCACTCATACTCCCATACACACCCATACACTTGGACCAGCACTCAGTCTATCGCTCATCCGATGGTCGTACCCAAGAAAGGTAAGCATGTGTATCTATGTTCATGGATTGTCTCTCTTTCCCACCTCACACTTCCTCTGTCGACATCATGTCGCTCAATCTAACACACGATCCATCACATAAACACGTGAATTACATAGGCGAAAACTACGAACTACGGTCCGACCTCAACTCAGAGTACAAGGACAAACGGGCGGATGCCATCAAACGGGTGATTGCCAACATGACTGTTGGTAAAGATGTCTCTGGCCTGTTTCCCGACGTCCTCAAAGTATGTTTCATTTGTATCTGGCGTTTAGTTTTCTCGTTCTTTCATGCTTATATCTCTTTCCTTCCATCAAATGGATCTGTCTTACAGAACATGGTGTGCTCTGTTCTTCCTTGTTTTTTCTCTCTTTCTCTTTATCCTCACAATCCTTCTCTTTAACCAAGATATCGTTTTTTTTTTGTATCTCAACCAAGCAAACGGATGACTTGGAACAGAAAAAGGTTTGTCTTGTATCCCAATTACGTATCTATGGTTGGCAGTCTTGATCTAATTTCATCGCTCACCCCACACTCTTCTTATGCCCATGCCCATAACCGCACTCACAGCTCGTCTACCTATACCTGATGAACTATGCTAGCACTCAGCCCGAACTCGTTATCCTCGCCGTCAACACATTTGTTAAAGTAAGTTTTCAACCGACCTCGTTACAAATCTTCCTCTCCCTCTTCGTTTTCCTTTTCCCTTTCTGTCACCGGTTCATCAGAGCTTATTTGGCTTCTCTTTCTCCTTCTTCTTCTTTTTCTTCTTCTTCCAGGACACCGCAGATCCTAACCCTCTAGTTCGCGCACTTGCTATCCGTACTATGGGCTGCCTCCGAGCGGAAAAAATCATCGATTACCTCTCGGATCCGTTGCAAAAGTGTCTTCGAGATGACGACCCATACGTTAGAAAGACGGCCGCCCTTGCAGTCGCCAAACTGTACGATCTTAAGCCAGAACTTGCGGTCGATAATGGATTTGTTGAGCAGCTCAAGGACATGGTCGGAGACAGTAACCCCATGGTAAGCTCTCCGTGATCTCTAACTTGGTTCTTCGCCTCGTATGAGCCGCTATACATCACCAATAAATTAACCTATACTCGTCTTCCTTTATTTCTTTTCAACACAGGTCGTCGCCAATGCCGTCACCGCACTCACCGATATTCATGACATTGCGCTCTCCAATCAAGCCTCCGCATCATCAACTTCTCCGCCAAGCTCGCCCACCTCGGCCGGACTGACGCCTGAAGGAATTTTCATTATTGACGCTCATGTACTCAACAAATTGCTCGTCGCACTAAACGAGTGCTCTGAATGGGGTAGGATCGCCATCCTCTCTGCTCTTTCCAGATACAAAGCAGCAGATGTGGAAGAGAGCGAGCACATATGTGAGCGAGTCATGCCTCAGTTCCAACACGCCAACGGATCCGTCCTACTCAGTGCTGTCCGGGTTGGTTTCACCGCTCTTCTTTGCTTTGTCTTCTGTCTTGTCTCAATGCTCCCTCAGATCAATATTGCCTTCATTGACACATTCGTCTTCGACAATCCCCCTCTTCTTTTCTGTTGGATTTACTCTGTAGGTTGTTATGATCCATATGAAGAATGTCGAGCGAGAGGATTTGATGAAACAGCTTGTTCGAAAGATGGCTCCCCCGTTAGGTACAATTGCTGTCTCAATTGTGTAGTTTCTCCTTCTTATGGTCCTGATTGATTGATTTCCTCTTTTTCTTCTATTTTTTTCTATCACAGTCACCCTAGTATCCTCCGCGCCAGAGATCCAATGGGTCGCGCTCCGAAATGTCAACCTGCTCCTCCAGAAACGGCCGGATATCCTTCAAAATGAGATGCGTGTATTCTTTTGCAAGTACAACGACCCACCCTACGTCAAGGTAGAAAAACTCGAGATCATGGTCCGGTTGGCAGGAGAGAAAAACGTGGATACATTACTGAGCGAGCTCAAAGAGTACGCGTCAGAGGTCGACGTCGACTTTGTCCGAAAGTCTATCAAGGCAATCGGTCAGACCGCCATCAAAATCCCTGAGGCGACGGACAGATGTGTGGACGTACTGCTCGAGTTGATCGCCACCAGAGTCAGCTACGTTGTTCAAGAAGCCATCGTCGTGATGAAGGTGAGAGGTTCTCTTTGCATTTTATAATTTTGCCTGCCGAACCTTTCCTCAAAAGTTGATCCATGTCGTTTTCTCTCCTGCGTTCCAATAGGATGTCTTCCGGAAATATCCTCGGTCGTACGAAGGCATCATTCCCACTCTGTGCGCCGCATTAGATGAACTAGACGAGCCGGAAGCCAAAGCGTCGCTCATTTGGATCATTGGAGAATATGCCGAAAAGATCGAGAACGCGGATGAACTTCTAGGAATCTTTTTAAAGACGTTTAAGGAGGAATCTTACCAGGTCCAACTCCAGACGTTAACGGCTATCGTCAAGCTGTTCCTCAAAAAGCCAGACGAATCGCAGGCAATCGTACAGAAAGTCCTTCAGACAGCTACAAAGGATTGTGATAGCCCGGATGTCCGTGATCGAGCATATATCTATTGGAGATTGCTTTCCACCGACCCAGCCGCTGCCAAGGTGGGTATCTCCTTGTTTTCTTTACCTATCACACTCTTATCTTCCCCCTCCTCTTTTCTCCTGAGATTTCTTTTGATTTCTATGTGTTTAAACTTGCCCCTTTATCTGTGCGAATATATAGAGTGTCGTTCTAGCCGACCGACCACCGATATCTCTTCCACAGACGACCGTCCCACCGGCAATCCTCGAAGGATTGTTGGAGGAGATTTCTACGTTGGCGAGTGTGTACCACAAACCTGCCGAGGTTGGTTCTTTTATATCTATATTCGACAGGTTCTAAAACTGATCTTGAGTCGTCTTCTTTTCTTGATATTCCCAAGACTTTCGTCGGTAAAGGACGAATGGGAATCGATTCCATGCGAAAGCGAGAGACCGAGTAAGTTCTGTTCTATGGCCATGTCCGTTTAGCATGCATCGTGGTGATTAACTTCTGTTTTGAATAACGATAAAAAGGCAGGAAGAAGATCTTTCGACCACACGTGAAAAGGCACTTCATGTTGTTGAGCAAGGTCAAAAGTCTGAGAACCTGTATGTTTCGCCTTTCGTTTCTCCTTTGGGTTTTTCTATCGGATCGATAAACCGATTGTTCTTACTTTCTTTTCCCCTTTCAAAACGAAAAGCCTCGACTTTGACGATGACCCGATCCCGTCATCTATTGCCCCGGAGTTCCCATCGAGCTCTACTACAATCATCAACCCAAATTCTACGGGCATGGCGGCGCCTCCCGTGCGCAACGCGTTAGATGACATGTTGGATCTCTTCAGTCAGACTTCTCTTCCGTCGACGTCAACGACTGCCCCTGAGTCTCAGTTTCCAACCATCAGCTCAAACAATCTGTCAGGATCTAGTCAGCCTTTGAACGGATCAACCCAACCTCGACAGCTTCAACCACAACCACAGCCTCAGCAAGCTTCGTCTGCGTTCGGCTCTCTGGCTTCCCAATCATCGCCCACGACGAGTACACAAGCAGGAACGGAAGATCTCTTAGGACTCTTCTGATCGTCTTTCCTCAACGAGAATTCTAGAGAGAAGGAACGAAGCAATGTAGATTAACGGGTGAATTCCTATCGATGTAGTTTTCCTTCTTTTTTTTCTTCTTTTTTCTTGTTCTTCCTTTTTCTTTTTCCTCCTTCTTCTCGGAGGTATCTCGACGTATGAGTAAAACGATAGGATTAACTGACGTTTCATGGTTGAAGTATTCACGTTTGCAATTCTCTCTTAATCACTCATTCACCCCCATCTCATCTCTCCTTTTTCTCAAGTCCGGTTGGCCGGCTTTTCCGAGGCTATGTCTCCTCTCCCCTGCCTCGATACAGTTTTCTGTTTATATTCTTCGATATGAGAGCATGAAGACTTGACAGAATTAGACGATGAGCTGGAATCTGTCATACTGAGGTCGGCTAATTTCTTGTTTTGCACGGTCAAACTAGCCCTGTCTCGGTCTGTCCGAATACCAGAGCGCCCAGCGCCTAAACTATGAAACGAGTTGACGGGTGGATAATGAAGGCTGATGCTTGTCGGTAAACCGCGCTCACAGCATCTATCGGCCAGGAGAACACGTACTCTCGTTCCATCATGTTTCGCTCCCAGGAAGGGAGGATGAGAAGGAAAGAAAGCGAAACCCGAGAGGAAACGTCAACAGAAACGGAAATAGAAAAGAAGAAAAGTTGCGAGGAGGAAATCGATTGACCGAGTTGAACAAAGATTCGTCTCATGTTTCATCAGCCGGCTGATGCTAGATTGTTCCTATCGCCTTGCTTTGAGTGCAATTACATACATATAAGGGGATCAAGATCAGAACAAACGTCTAAGTATATAATTATCACTGAGGATGGTGAACAAACGGATCGACGGTTATAGAAGGAAATGGATTTCTGATACAGTTAGGTATTTTAAAACAAGCTTCTCTGCAGCGCCAATCGAATCCAATTGAATGGATCTATTGACTAAAAGGACAATGACACGAAGGAGATGGTGCTTAATTAGACCCGGCTATCGCTTTAGGTAGATGTCGGGTTTATCTCTGGTCTGTGGATGTGTAATGGTAAATAATAGATAGACAAGGGAGATGTTTGCTTACGGGTTTCATTTCCGTCTAGAATCAAAATCAAAATCAAAACCTTAAAAAGTTGAACAATAACCGGATGAGAATTCCGTGTTTTTTCTATCTTCTGTTCATTAATGAAGAGGTAAAACTCGACTGGCGCGAAATTCGATTCGACCTCGCTCGCAGACCGTTCGTTAAGAAAAGGACTCGAGTGGGAAAAAGCCCAAAGCACAGCACATGATGGTCCTCTTCTTTCGTCTTTGCTTTCTTTTCTTCTTGACACTCTTGTTTCGTTCGTTTCTATCTGTTTGATTTTATTTAAAATAAAATAAAATGAGATTTAAAAAAGAAAAAAGGAGACCTAAATTATTATCCACTTCTCTTGTTTGTCATTTTTCATTCTCTTCTGTCTTTTCAGAACATAGTTCTCTGTTTCCGCTGTGCTTTTTTTTGTGTCTTAACGGGGCGGTTCCTGTTGATGAGAGCCATATAGCCTCTTTCTCTAAGGTTGAGTGGGTTGAGGTTTAATGTAAATTTCACAAAAAAAAACAAACAAAAAAAAAAAAAAGGAAAGAGAACTCGACATGTGCTCGTTTGTACACGTTAGAGTGGTTGCAGGTCATGGATGAATGGGTGGAGTGTGTGGTCTGTCTCTCTTTCCGTGGGATTCGATCGGGCAATTAATATGTCTTGCTATCTTTCCATGCGACCTTTACCAAATTTTTAATTAAATTAAAGAAATCGTCACACTTTCTTGTTATGTTCTGATATATTAATACTCTCCACCCGTTCGTCTCTCCCCCGCTCCAATCGACGGAATGACAGATTAAAGCGGGGAAAAAACACTGAACGCTTGGTTGATCTTGTTTGGAAACGAAAATCAAGAAAATATCCGCAAGACTGGGCAAGGGAAAGCCGATAGGGATTGGACAAGTATTTGGTCCATTCATTTATATAGACCTTTTTGTCCATTTTGATATGGCTATCAGAAAACGTCAGCTACGCAAGAAACTCTCGAGCTTGGTAAACATTTGTCGTAGAGACTGAAAAGGGAAAGAGAATGCTAGCTACGATTGTTGTTTCACAAACTGTCACCCATCTG
This sequence comes from Phaffia tasmanica, assembly GCA_014825565.1. Lineage (NCBI taxonomy): Eukaryota > Fungi > Basidiomycota > Tremellomycetes > Cystofilobasidiales > Mrakiaceae > Phaffia > Phaffia tasmanica. Next base: position 5,523 of record MVAI01000191.1, on the reverse strand, counting down.
GTTCCTGGATCTGAGAAACGACCGAATAGAAATCAAAAGATCATCGGACATGATTTGCCCCTGAAAATCATCTAAGCAAGACAATTGGGATCGAAGACGAACGAAGAAATGAAAACGAAGAAGAGATGAGGAGACATAATCAGCCTACAATTTCCTGCATAACAAGGAGGGCGCCACTAAAAAGAAGACATCTTTTGGGGGAGAGGAAGGGGCCAGAAGGAAAGGCGGTTGCGAAAAGCTGATTCGATCCCAATCCCGGAAGAAAGTTCCACCGGTCCCGGTTTTTGTGCATGAATATCTCGATCGTAAAATGGCCTGTAAATTCATGGGCTATATACCGAACGAATCTTCGGAAACGATCTGTTTCTTTCTACTTCATCTACTCTTCTTTCTTTCCTTCTCTTTCTTTCTCTGTCTACATATCCTATCTCGTTGTTCTGCTCTGCCTCTCATCCCAGCACACACAAACATGCTCACTGTGTACTAAGCACATACACACACATAAACATAAACACAAACACAAGCATCTCCTCAAAAGACCGACAGTTGGCTGACTTCATTTCTGAAGCTTTCTACGCTCCCTTTGTGTAAGTAGTTTCGATCTTGTTTTGGTCTTTTTCTTTTCTTTTCTTTTCTTTTCTTTTCTTTTCTTTGTTCGCTTTCTTGTTCAGTTCTGTATGTCGTCGTTAAGTGTCGTATTCATAGTCGAGGATATAATCGGCACGTTCACACCATAAGCGTGATGTGTGTTATGTATCGAATGGGTGTGTGAATATGGACGTGATTGTGTATGGGTGTAGGGTTGGATCAAGTCTTTTCAGTTAGGGTTATTACCAATCGAGTTGAAGACAGGAAATCAATATGAGACCAGATAGAGTTTGAGGCTCGACTGGGTTCTGTTTGAGAATCTTCCTGATACTTCCCGACCCGAGTGAGAGAAGGGGGTCAATACGCCTCAAGTTGTACCTGCCTGTCCCTTGTGAGCAGATGACGACGTCGAAACCACCCCCCGGGGGAGGTTGCATAGTTTTCGACATCGGCCTCCGAAATTTACCAAACTCCCTCTGGTATTCCGCCTCTGCGGATCTTTGTTTATCATATTTTATCTATTTATCGCATTTAATTTCCTTCCCTCTTCCTTCGCTCTCCGGCGTTCTGTCCACGTATCTACCCCTCTGTTGAACTTGCCTCGCTGGCAGATCGAATCGGATGAAAGGGAAGGGAAGCGATTTGATTCGACACAGTACCCACAAGGTTCGCGAGTGTTCCACAGTGTGAATGCAGTGCCTGTGGGTGGGGGGGGGTTGTGTGTTGCCTGAGAACGTATCTGGTTCGGTTGGCACTGATCGGACAAATAGGTTCCACTTCTGTCTGCGGTTTCCTGCCTATGGGTCTTCTGTTTGATCTAAACGACAATTTCATCGACAAGCCAGGGGCATGATGTCGTGCTCAACCAGTTCTATTAATTATCCTGCCCCTGTTGCTTGTGTCTGTGTCTATGTCTGTGTCTTTCTCAGCCGTTTGCTAACTAGATTCTCCGCCTTTTTATCATCACCGTCATTATTTGTTTCGTATCTCTCGCTCATCCGCTCATCCGCTCGTCCGCTCTTCTATTCCTTTCCCTATCTGCCCTTTGCCCTTTGCCCTTTGCCCTTTGCCCTGTTCCTGTTCCTGTTCCTCACTCACCGAACCCATTCGCCACCTGCGCGGCTTATGTTCGATGCAGCCGATCAGAGTTCCCGTTCCGAACAGCCCATCACATTGTAGGCAATCGTCGCTTAAAACTCCAAACCCTTCCTTCGTTTTCTCTCTTGTCTCTTTCGTTCTCCTTTCATAGGACATTCCTTCGTTCGTTTCTCTTCCTGGTTATAAAAGCTCGGCTGCCCATATTCACCATCAGTTCTTCTCCGTTTTCTTTTTTCGTTTCTTTTTCGCTCCTTTATCGTTTGTCTTTGGTTCATTCGACAACCTATGTTCCTTCCTTCGTCTTCTTCCTTTCGCCTCTCTACCACTTCGTCCCGAAATAGTTCATTCTAGCACGAACTATATTGATATCTCCAAAGAATCCATCGATTGGGTATCACCACTAGATCACCTGTTCTGGTAGCTCGTCACTGCACTCTTCAAGGTTTCATCGATCCACTCTTCCACTCTTCCACATACACGTACACATATTCGCACCTTCCTGTCTACCCACTACCGACACGCATTCCCGCTTCATGATTACAAGTTCTAAAACGTCGCCTTTATCATCAATCTCGGGCGAGACAGTTCAGACCGAACCCACATTCACCGGGATCCTAGAGACAACTCTCGACGCACTCATCTTGTTCGAGGCCGCAAGGAAAGGCGTCGTTCCTAGAGTATGTCGCCGACTAGCGGAGGACGAGCGATCTGTCATCAAGAGTGGCTCAATATTTGTTAGTTTGCCTTGGGCTTTCCGTGACACTCTGTTGATCCATCCATCCACCCATCGTCTTAGTCGAACCTCTATTTTGGTACACAGATCTTTGAGGAGCAAGAAAGTGGTATCAAACGATGGACAGACGGACTAATTTGGTCGCCATCTCGGATCTCTGGTAATCCTCCATCATTGTGACTGTCACCAATCACTTTCCGCCCGGCGCTGACATCTTTCGTCATGACCTTGCCGTATCTAGGAAACTATCTTATCTATCGACAGACGGACGTTCGAGAAGCACGTTCAGCACGTACCAAAAGTACTTCTGCCGAATCATCGAAAACGAATAATTTTTCAATCTCAGACCCTTCAACGGACGAAACCCTGCCCTTTGTTCACTCGTCTGTTAACTCGGTCTACCATCCTCACAGTCAGAATTTTCCAACTGGCAAGGTTGACAGAGCAAGGAGGCCATCCTCCTCTAGCGGCACTGCTTGCAAGAAGGATGGTGAGAGCGAAGAGGTCGGGATGTACGCCGATATGCTGGGCGGAATCGAACTCGCTAGAGCAAAAGAAAAGCAGCTCATCGGTAGTCTCAGTAACAGTTATTGTGCCAAACCCGGAGGTCTTGTCAAAAAGGTATGTCTTTCTTGCCGTTTCACTAGCAATCTTTCCAGAACTGAATCTTTACTTTGTTTATCTTTCATTTATTTATTTATTCTTCTACAGACCATGGCTCTGAATATCGATGGCCGGACACATCATCTAATATCGTACTATTCGGTTGCTGACGGAATGGCTCGGAAGTTTAGGACACCATCAAGTGTACCAGAACTTTTGGCGTTGGGACTCAGCCCAGATCTAGTAAGCGTTGTAGATGATAGCGGACCTTTACCAACTAACACACAACATAGTTGCTGATGATAAGCATTCTTCTCTTCCTTCCTCTTTTTCTCTCTTTTCACACACACACACACGCACATATCTGAATCTCCAATGCAGCTGGCCAAGGAAAAGCTGAGATTTGCTCCCCAAACGGAGCTTGGCCTTGACGGGACATTGCGTTATGTGTGAGTGTCACGACCTTGTACCATACGTCGCTAGTCATTGACTTAGCCCTTTCTTCCTTCTGATAGTGCCGAGGCAGACGTTACATCACCAACGTCAGGTTTGTCGTTCTCTGCGCCGAATTATCCGCCCAAGACTTCTGCAACGTACTCCAAGGACCAGTTTCCAAAAAATCGACAGCTTGGTTTCATGCCACTCCCACCAGTCCCATATCAACCCTATCCGATTTCAAGACCGCCCCAGAGTGCACATGAACCTGATGGCGCTACCTGGTCATCATCTCTATCTGATATAGACTCGTACCGCCGAGGGTCCATTTCGAAAATTTTCTCTGAGACCCAACTCGATCCAAACTCGAGCTCAAACTTAAACTCAAACTCGTCTCGGTCACACCGAAATTTGCCAAATGTCTGGCCGGCCAGGTCTCTGTCCGGCGATGCAACAACATCGGCAGGACGCCAAAGGTCCACTATTCGATTGCCGTCAAGTCCGGATAGTAGTTGGAAGCACCAGTCAAATCAGACGGCAAAGATGCACCATCATCCGTACGCTCCGTCTTCGCCAAACATGCTCGACAACGGTAGCCGCTCCTTCAGCTTCGGCTCTAACCGAACCAGCCCGGCTGTCCACCCGGAAGCCAAGAAACGAACAGGGTATCTCGAGATGACGGCTGAACCTTCGAGTTTTACAGGAGGGTCTTTCCAGGAACATAACACTTCGCTTTCATCCTTGGCACAACACGAACCGATCTGGATGACGAAGAGAGAGCCAGCGTCTGAAAAGAGGCAAAACATGCCGCAGCTGCAGCCCTACCAGGATTCTTCCCTCCACCAACATCATTACTCCGGCTATCAGGAAGAATCCGCCGTTCCCCCGCCGATCGCTCTCTCGGCAGCCTATCCGCTACCGATCGTGCCTGGAGACACCGATGAACCTGCTTTTCTGTTCGAATCTTCGTCGTTGACTAACGGGCCGGCCTCTTTCGATCAACACCATCGGCATCGGCAGCACAGTGATACTGGACATCTGTTCTCATCCCAAGGAGAGATCGAGCATCGACGACAGAGTACTTGTCCGTCTTTGTCTTCAGTATCCGTAGGAACGACGTTACCCTCGGATTCTTCCTTCTCCCCGTTCGACCCTTCACTCTTTCATTCTGACCTACCGACTTTCCGTCATCAGCAGCATCAGTTACATCAACCATCTTGGGGGCTCGGTCTAAATCCTGGCAGAATGACAGCTGAAACAGGATCAGTGCCTTACACTCTGCCGTCGTCGTTGTCGTCGCCAGAGCACCCGTCGTTGGGTGATCAAATGCCCACATCCTTCTTAGTTACAGCCTCTCAACCTGGGGTGTCTCACTCGTATTCCTCTCAGCACTCAAATCTGACAACCGATAGTCCTCTTCCCATTCAGAACGAGATTTCGTCCACGTCTCCCCATATGTACCCACTACCACCGTCGTACAACTCTGAATCCCCACTTCGATCTTACCAGTCGTCCTTAGCGATGGCCCATTCACATCGAATGAGCTCACCCATCAAGTCCGGTCCGGATTCGTTCTCACAACCGTCCTTGCTTCTAGGACCCGAAGTTGCAACTGAGATCGATGACCAGGGATTCGATCAAATCGAGTTTACAGGATATGAGCAGATTCAGAAGAATAGGATGAAGACGATCTTGCCTTTGTCTACGCTCGAAGGGTCGGAGGGAACCGAGAGAACGGCCGAGTCTGGTGTTTGGGCACAATAACACCTGCTTTCTTTTTCTTCTCTTTTTCAGCTAGAATCTTTCTCTCTTCTTTTCGCCCACAACCCATCTTAGTCTATCTTGCCTGATATCTAGCCTCTATCTTTAATCTATCTTTTCCTTTCTTCATCTTACAACACATAGTCAACCGGAATATCATCTCTGCTCTTTTCTCATCTTGCTCTTACATTCATCTCGTTTTCACCTTTTTCTCAGGATTTTTCCTTATACGTACAGTTCTGTCTGAACTTGTTGCTCTCTTTTTCATTTGGTCTTTTTTTTTTTTTTTTTTTTTTATTTTTATT